>JAJEKB010025268.1:0-41093 GCA_022393335.1 Macrotrachela quadricornifera | reverse complement strand
ATATATATATATATATATATATATATATATATATATATATATATATGTATATGATTCAATTGGTCTATAGATCTTATATTTTTCTTTATTGAGACGTAGGCAAACTAAGAAAACTTACAATGAATTATGATTATTGTTGTCAGTTCTATCCGTATCTATTTATGAAACGATAAAAAAGAAAAAAGAATTTTTCGTGTTTTGTCGTCTTTTTTTTGTTTCTCACTCTCTTAGTCTTTCATAAATGTATGAAGTATAGTTAAGTGGCTGATGTTTCGCTTTACGTTCTCTCTCTAGTCTCTTTTTTTTCTTCCAATAAATTCTTCTTCTTTTTTTTGTTCGGTTTACTATTTTTTTTTGCTTAGCACCTTTACATATATTTCTTTTCTTTTTACCTATGCTCTCTTCTTTACTTTCAATAAACTATTATCGCATATACGAGTGCCAATACCGGCATTTTATGGTTCGCTTCCATCAACCTGATATATCTATCATTGCATCATTCGTTAGTTCACCTCATTCGATCATTGTGAATATCAATAGAAAAAGAAATGAAGAAAAAAAAAAAAAAACTTACTCTCAATTAGAGTGACTTAACTATCACCATCATCATCATCATCATAAAATATATGCTGCCATTCTTATCTATTCTTTCTCTCCCTCTCTCTCTTTTTATTCTCTTCATAAGATTTTGTGGTTTAAAAAAAAAAGAGAGAGAAAGAATAGGTAGATAATTGTCATCTAGTATAGTACAATGAAGATTGTGAAATATAACTAAACATACTTACTTGTTTGTTGTATATCGTTTACTCTCTTTATCGGATTATGGTATATTGAAAAATACGTCTGAAAAGAATCATTTCAAATGATATATGAGAGAAAAAGATTATGATCTATCAAGATATTTTTCTTAAACAAATCTAAATGATCTTGAAAAAGAAAAAATTTTCATATCTCATATGAAATTGATTTATTTTGTCTAATAAATAGTTCTGGTTGAATAGAATTCGATATATATTTATACACCTGTTCCATATGGAATAAATTGTTCACCTGTTATCTATTTTATTCTTACATCATTTTATTGTGATTGATTAATATTAAATTTGAAGAGATGAAAAATGAATCTATAAAATCGGGTCAACATGTCTCGACATTGAAGTATTTAGATAGAATGAAGAGCATTTGCACAATTGTATTAAAATCAGTTTTGTGACTTTCAAGTGATGTACTTAATGATAAAATGAACAAAATAAAAATGCATACAAAGAAAGCATCATACACAAGATGTATACATTAGTATTCATATTTCGATTTGATTGAAATCAAAAAAAAAACATATCATATAATTATTAAAAAATCTATTATATATTTAACTTTTCTTTTTTTTGTTTCATTCGATTAAATATAAAAAATTCCTTATCATATTAGATGATACTTGAAAATTGAAAGAAATGATTATCTTGTAGATAAACAATGATATTTTTGAAGGTTATATATTAAAGAAACGTTAGAGAATTATTGTTCTTATTAATATTTATATGATATTGAATTAAGAAATTTTTTTTTTTATTTATATAAAAAACTAAAAATATCAAAATTTCTAAAATAGAAAACTAATGAATTTTGTTTTATTGAAATTAACAAATAAATAAACAAAAAAAAACTATATTCAATAGAATATTTATCGATAATAGAAATTTTTATTAAAAGAAAATGATATTTAAATTTGAATGTATACTTTTATTATATAATAGTATATATAAGTTTCATTTCATTTATTGTTTTCTTTTTATATTTCAGGTCAACGGCACGCGCGTAACTCATTGTACTCATATTGATGTAGTCAATCTAATAAAATGTAAGTATGTCTTTATTTATTGATGTTATAGCTTTTATTTTTTCATATAACAATTACAACAAAAAAAAAAAAAATTTTTTTTCTTTCTTTTCTATTGATGAGAAAAGAAAAGAAAACCCGAATGTGTTTATCAATAACTACTTCATAGTATATAGATTTGTAAGATAGGAGGTTGATATGTCGGATACGGACATTTACTTCTTGTCAAGGGTCTTTTCTTTTTCCTTATTTCTTTACTTTGAACGCGAGAGTAAACACATAAAAGAAAAGACGACGCGTTAATGTGTGAAAGATTATCATCAATCGTCATTGTATTGCCGACTTGATGATGTTCTTCTCTTCTTTTTTTTCTCTTCTTCGCTATCAGTTTGTCGTCGCGGTCGTCGATGTTGTCAGTGATGCAATAAACTACTATACTGATCTTCACTTCCCTTCCCTTGAAAATCATTTATCCAAGGCCCTATACGACAATGCTAATGTTTGAATAAACAAAAGAAAAAAAAAAAGATATAAAGATATATGCTTGATTGAACGGAAAATCGTTTTATACATATATATATTTTATGATAGCCGGTGGTCGATCAACGTTTTCTTAAGTAATTTTACAATGTGTCAACAACATAGCAACATCTATTGCCATATGGCTTATTTATTTTTCTCATCGACTCTGATTGATCAGACATAGTCGTTACCATCGTCGTCGACCAGACAGAAAATATATAGACAACGACCAGCTTGAAAATCTGTTCTTGCTAACATCTTCCCAAGATTACTACTGTTATTATTTGTTTGTTTTCCTTGATATCGTCTTTTCGTCGTTTTTTTTTCTCTCTCTCTCTCTGCATATATATATATATATATATATATATATCTTGTTTTTTTGGTTACATCACAAATCATCCATGTCAACAAGATTTCTATTTTTGTTGACCATTTTCATCAATCGAATTTGACATAATACTTTTTGACCAGTGGCATTTCTTTCATCAATTTAACCTCTCATCAGTTGATTCTTATACGAAGATATATAATCATTTATCATCGCCACTTTTCTTTGTAACATATTATTTGAGTGTGTAAAGAAACAAAAGAAAAAGAAATCATATTCATATGTATTTGCTATTACAGCTACTACTGACTGATATTTGTCTATATGATGAGTTGAGTTATAACTACCTTACAATGATCGATGAGATCTTTAAGAAAAAAAAAATCGAAGACAGAACGATAAAGAATAAATGAAAGCAAAGATGATATATACTGACATACTGAAAAATATCTAAGAAAGAAAGACATAAGACAACGAAGATGAAGAAAGACATTCGTCTTATGTGTTGTCGATTAAGCTCGTCAGTTTTCTTAACTATTTATATGTCTGCAACCTTGTGTGCGAATCAACATCCAATTTTCAGGAAAAACATAGAAAATAGAAACAAATCAATAGAACAAGTTCAAATGATTGTATTTTTGCTTATTAATTATTTCCATATTTTTCTTCTTTTTTGTTGTCGTCATCATTCTGCTTTTCTTCATCTAATAATCATCATCTAGTTTTTGCACTCAAACAAATCTTATCAGGAAAGAAAAAAAAAAAAGAGAAACTGGTAAACCGTTCTAGTTTTCTGTATATATACATAATCATCAGTGCGCATAACTTAATCTGAGAGGTTCTTCTTCTTTTCTCACTCTGTATATATACATATATATATATATATACGTATATGTATATATCAAATAGAAAGAGGGGGCTGGTGCCATCTTTCTTTCTCTGTTAGATTTTCTTCTATACATCTTCTTTTCGTGTAGGATCGTCGTCATCATTATAACGGACGATTTCTTTTGTTACGCGCTGTACATAGTACAAGTCGCGCGGGGGCTTTATGTTCGGGCAATGTTTTTGTGCATTAAAGATTAACAAGCCATCATTCTAAATATATAACACATACATATACTAGTAGGTGGTATCGACAACTAGTTACCTTCGAGCACAATGATGGCATAATGTTGAACATCACTCTTTTTCTTCCTTCTTTTTTTTCTTTTCTTTTCATTCTATATGTACATACTATTATTTTTTTTTCTTCTTCTCCTCTCATTCTCATACTCACTCTTCTCATACATATCATCGAAGTATGATGTCCCGCTCATTTCTTTCTTCGTTATATATATATAACGAGGCAATTGATTGAAAAAAAATCATTTCCTTCATGATCATTCTATCTCGTTGTATGATGTTCATAATGAATATTGATCAAGTTGTATAGATATACGCACGTTTTAGATTCTCAACAATCTATATATATATGTATATCAGGTGATAATCTATTTAAAAAAGAAGTAAAATGGCCACCGCTGTATCGGTGCGAATACCAGCTGGTAAATTAGGTACAGTTCGTGTTGATCGAACTGTTGATATTTATCCAGCTACTGTAGCCAATGATGAAAATAATTTCAATACACAATCTTCAACAACATGTATTCCAAATATGGCATTACATCGCCAATTGACAAAAACATCAGTAACAGAAAATGCAACGCCATTGATCATTGATCATGATGAAGAACAACAACAACAAGATGAACAAGAACAGAGTTATGTACCAGTTACAAAATGGATAAATAATACAAATGGTAACAATAATAATAATAATAATGATCTCAATGATGAACAAATGGATGATATAGCCGTTATTTATTCTTTGGTTCGACATGCCTCATCTCCTCGAACATCATCACCAAAAATAATCGTTTCACCAACATCAACAAATGTTAATAACATTCCTCGTCCACATGTAACTAAAAGTTATACTTTAGAAGCGCCATTAACACCCGTTATCACTCATACATCAAAACAAGCACAAATAAAAACTTTATCATCAACACGTACAAATACAAATTTGATTCCAACATCTACTTCAGCTCCTGCTTCAACACAATCATATTTAAAAACAAATCTAACTCCTCCATCATCAGTTCCACCATCAGGACGTATACAAACATCAACTTCATTTACATCACATGATCGACCATCAACTCCATCAGTTGCAATAAAACCTCGACCATATTCATTTCGAAGTGCTATTAATCCATTAAATGAAATATCACCGGTACAAACGAATACTACTACTACTGCTGCTAATAATAATAATAATAATAATAATTCTCAATCAGTACGTTCACGTCGTTCATTTCGAACAGCACCACGTAATGTTATTGAACGTCAAATATCAAATTTAACAGGACGTGTATCACAATTACATGATTCATTTCTTGCTCGTCTATCAGATTTAACATCAAGTACAAGTAATCGTCATCGAAATCGTTCATTAACATCTTTACATTCACAAACAGTTAATACTACTAATTTAAATGAAACCGATTTACGTTTAACACAAAATTCATCTAATACACGTCATCAAAGGCGTTCAATTAAACCACGACCGAAATCGGAAACGTATGATGATCATCATCGTGTCAATGCAGGTAAAATGATCTTGCATCATCATCATCGTCATCATCAATAAAAATTGGTTATTGTTGCACAAAACGCGTCTCTTTCTTTTCTCCGTTTACTTTTACATAGACAATTAGTTAAAAATGCGATCATATTTCGATTTGATCAGAGTTATGAACAACCTATGTTAATAGTGATGATATGTTATATGTACATATATATGTATGTATATGTATATATGTGATAGACAGACAGATATATATATATATAAAGGCGAGAAAATGACATTTTGAGATGAAAAGAAATAGATGATTAGAATATTTATTATTAGCAAAAACAAGATATGAGATTATTATTTGACCATGAAAAAAGATGATGAAGAGAAATAACATAGACATTATTTATACTTGAACAAGGTTATCTAGATAAATTTATTTGTCTATATGATTTCTATTCATAGAAAATTGATATTTAATCATGCTAATAGAAAATTAATTTAAAAAAAAAAATATTTTTTTTCTTCTTTTTGATTAGATTTCTTCCCTACTGCTGTTTGTTGATATTTTCGAAAGAAAAAAAAAAAAACTGTCTCTTCTCGTATTACACATATTTCTATACACTTCTAATCATATCCAAATGACGTTATTTTTTAGTTTTTTTTTCTATTTCCATATATTCTTTCGTTGAATAACCGTGTGATTATGACATTCAAAGCATAGCTTATGGCATTCCGATGTTATCCTAACGTCTCATATCATCGTCTATATGTTGATGGATAACGTTTGTTGAATATCTTGAAAAAAAAAAGAAAATGTTCCTTCTTTTTTTTTTTCTTTACATTATATACTCATCAATCTTTGTCATTTACATCACATTAAATAGTATAGGAACATTTTTTCTTCTTTTTTTAAAAAAATTTTTTTTTAAAATCATTTCTATCAACACAAAACGCCTTTGTCCTTGTCTGCATTATATTCTTTCAATCCATCAACAATATCCTGTCGTTGTATATTATTATGATTATTATTATTATCATTATTATTCTAACTTGTCGTGCGTTGTATATATGTATAAGCAAACGACGAGACTAATGACAATCAGAAGAGCTGTTTGTCGCAGAAAGAAGAAGAGGAAAAAAAAGAGATGAAAGATAACAGGATACATCATTCTAGACATTTATATACTCCATATCATTGAATTATTGATTAAAAAATAAGAAGAAAAAAACTAAAAAATAGAAAACAAAAAAAATTTTTTTTTCTTTAGCGGGTTCTTATGCTCAATTGACTCTTCTTGGTCAACCAAAAATAAATTCAGTATCGACACAAAAAATAATTCCATCTGATAATCAAAATGGTCGAATACCATTTCGAACAAATTCTCAAATAAATTCTATTCCTGAACGATCAAATAGTACATTAAGTACACATTCATTACAAACTACATTTGATACAAAAAAAGCTAAAGAAAATTATGAACGAATTACTAAACAACTTGAAGTATGATATATAGAAAAAATATAATTAATTTTTTTTCTTATTTTAAATTATTAAAGAAATCAAAAACAGATCTTGATCGACAACGAGCAAAAGGTTTAAATCATAATCCAACTAAAATAGCATTTATTGAAAATCAAATTCGACAATATGAACAACAATTAAATGGAATTAGACGACGTTTAGATCTTATTGAAGTAATAAAATAAAAAAATTTATTTTTTCTTTATTAATTTAATATAATTTATTTTAATTTAGTCATCAAATGATATTTCACCAGTTAAACCAAGTTTTAGTGTTGATAATCTTGGTAATCAACCAAATACATTAACTGATGTACCATCTAATCGAACATCAATTGTAAGTTTAAAAATAAATAGATAAATAAAATCAATCTTCTTCTTTTTCTATTAAAACATTCTAAGAGTTAATTCTTTCCTATTCCTTTCCATATATTTCTACAGTTACTTGATGGTATAAGTGGTCATAAGAAACAGAATTCATTACCTGAATCATCTGTTTTACAAGTAATGACTTTTGCTGTTCCTACAGCACCACCAACTACAGTCAGTTCATCATTACAAAATTTTAAACGTAAATTACATTCTGGTAGAACTGAGACTTATGATCTTGCAAAGGTAAAAGATATCGATAATTAAAATACACATATCAGCTTATTAAAAAAAACACATGAGCTAACGAAAAAAAATAAATTTCAAATTTGCTTTATTTAATCATTAAATTCATTTTATTTTTTGCTATTGCTATTAAATACTAAAGCTTTTAATCTCTATTCCTATAGTGGTATATCAATACTGAAGTAAGTTATTTATTACTGTTTAAATTCTTTCTTCTTTTTTTTCTTGCTTTGCTTTTTAATAATAACAAATTAAATAATAATATTAATTAATAAAAAAAAAATTCATTTTTAGTATGGAGATCCATCAAATACAATTCTTCCAACAGATGACAAATATATATTTCGAGTATATGAAAAGAAAAAATATTTTTATTTACATTATTAATTATTATTTTATTTATTTAGGAAATAACCGATAATGATGATGAATTAACTGATGTAAAAATTTTTTCTTTTTTCAATAATTATAATAAAAAATATATTATTTTTTTTTTCTAATTAGTTATCATCAAAAACATCGATATCATCATTTGATGATATACAACAATTAATAACTACATCTAATTGGGCACCATTAACTGTTTTTCTTAATTTTCTACTTATTGATTCAAACAGTGATCCAAATTGTTTAGTAAATATTTTATATAAAATAAAATAAACAAAAAACAAATATTTTTTTTTATTTAGTTATTCTATATTTTAACTGAAGAATTACGAATAAGAAAAGCAGAAAATCGAAGCGAATTAATTCGATGGATATTTGAAATTCATTCCACATTCACTATGAATGGCAGCGTAAATATTTCTTAAATAAAAATTCATACTAAATTTTTACAAAGAAAATTTTCATTTTGTAATATTGAAATATAGAAGAAATAAATTTAATACAAAATTTTTTCCATTATCTGTTAAAATTAAATTTTATTCTAATTAAAAAAAATTTATTTATTTATAGCCCTTGTACATTGGCCTTCCACAATCACAAACAGATTCAATAAATCGTTATTTAGAATCTCAACAACAAGATATAAATGATGATATTAAAACTATATTTAATGATGCAAAAGAATTTGCACGATCAATTATAACTGATCGACAATTATCGGATTTTAATCATAAACGAACAACATTAACTGGTAATGAAATACCTTTGTTTTTTTTTTATTTTTAAATAAATAAATTAATATTCCTATTTAAGGTATTTATCGTGATATGGATTTTTCATCAATATCAAAACAAAATCATTTTATTGAAGAAACACTTCGATCAAAATTTGAATTATATTATAAATCAAATATTGATGATTGGAATAGTATTAAAAATTCAAAAGAGTAACAAAAATTATTTTTATTATTTAAAAAAAAAATGTTTCTTTTTTTAAGTCTTGCATTAATATGTTCATTAGCAACATATTTAAAACGTTGTGATATTAAAAAATGTGGAAACATTCCATTGGAAAAAATTCCGAAATTTCTTGATCGAGAACAAAGACGTTTATTATCAAAATTACCACGATCAACACAAGCTAAACGCGTATGATTCTTTGTTTTTTCATAGAATATTGAAAATTTGATTTTTTAAAGATTATAATCTATAACTTTTCACTCATGTAAGATACTTTCGAATGAATTAAACATAATCAAAAATTTTCATATCCCTTATTCATTGTAAAAAAGCAAAAATTCTTTCATTTTGTTTTTTTTTTCTTAGATCAAAGATCATCAATTAAATGAACATCAATTTACAATTCAAACTTTATGTAAAGCTTGTTCAAAAATTTTATGGGGAATTAATTATCAAGGATATTTATGTGGATGTAAATTATTATTAAAATAAAAATAAAAATCTATATTATTCAAATTTTTTATTTTATTTTCAATAGATTGTCAACAAGCATTTCATCGTGAATGTATATTAAATTGTGAAAAATGTTTAAAAGATCGAAAAACAACTAGTATTACAAATCCTACTCAAATAAAACAACGAAAACAACCAAAAAATCCTTCAAGTAAGATTTCAATTATTAGTTTTTTTATAAATATAAACAAAAATTGATATAACAAGACAAAATATCATTGAATATTCTTATTTTATTCGATCTCAGGATCATTTTCAGCTGATAGTATAATATTATCACTTTCATGTATGCAACAAAATATTCAACAACAAGTTATTTCACCACAAAGAATTTTTTTTCGACGTTCTGTTGGTGGAATTACATTTACATTTAACGGTATTTTTAGTGGATACATATATTGTCTATTCGTTGTTTATATTTCATGTTTTTGTTTATTATTTTATTCGATTTTATTTTTTTCTAAATTGAATTAATTGAATTTTATATTGTTTAGGTCCAACAAGAACTGCAAGTTTAAATGAAGGACGAGAAGGAAGTATTCGTAAGTTTTGTGAAATATATAAATTTTAATTTTTTTGAAATTTGATTTTATTTAGCAAATGATGTTTATGAAAATATGTCAGCTATTAGTGAAGGAAATGGTGAGAAAAAATATTATTAAATTTATAGTTTGATAATTTAAAAAATAATTTTGTTTTTTTTATTTTAGATTTAATAAATACAAATTTATTATCTACACATGAACAAAATAAAAATTCAAGGTAGAAAAATATTTTTAAATATAAATAAATAAATAAATAAATATTTGTTTATTCAAATAGTTTGGGAAGACGTTTTAGTGATCGACAAGCAACACCTAATCGTCCAACATCTAAACATCGTTCAAGCAGGTATATAATTAATAGAAAAAATATAATAATTAAATGATAAAATAAAATATAATTTATTTCAGTGAAAGCGACAATAGTGATGAGGGGTATTAAAGAATATTCATTTTCTCTTTATTCACATATTTTATATTTTAATTTACACATCATTTTGATAAATGATTGCATGAATATTATTGAGTAAAATAAAAGAGAAAAAGAATAATTATATTCAAATAAATTCATTATCTGCTTTTTCTTCCGAAATGCATGAGATAGTGATTTATAAAATGATATTATCCAAGAATGAAGAATCTACTCGTAAATCTAACATAGATATGATCTTTTTCATCGTCATTCTGAATAAAATAATAGTTCAATGATTATAAGACAAATTATCTCTCTCTCTCTCATAATTTCAAAAAGTCGGAAAACTCCTTAGGAAAAATCGAGTAGATTCTACACTCCAGATATTATCATTCTGTTAAAAATTTTTTATTGACAGAATTATTATTTTTACCCTGCTGAGCAATCCATATCTGCTTTTGTTCTTATGATTATTCTTCCCATTAAATATTTTTCCATCAAGCATTTGCTTTTTTTTTTAATAAAAATAAATTAAGATTCTATTAATTAAATTTTTAATTAATTTCGTGTTTTTAGTAATCCTCAAATGGGTGGAAATACTATTGATGAACTACTTAGTCGTGTTGATAGTGATACAGTATTTCAACATCAAGATTCAACAAATCAAAAGTAAGTTACAAATAATTCTTTTTTATTAATACTTTTCGATTCTTAACGAAAGTACAATCGATCAGATTAAAATTTTTACGATAGATCGAATTAACATATTTTTTTTTAGAATAAATTCAGTTGATTTATCAACAAATTCTGATACACTTAATCAACAAACAACAATATATGGTGATAGTGATCTTGAAGCTGATGTAAATACATTACCAAATTTAAGTGATTTTATTCCAAATGATGTTCTTCAAATACTTTATCAATCACGTGAATGGAAATTACAAACAACAATAAATGAATTAATACATACAGAACGTACACATTTAAAAGGTTTAAAAATAATGAAAAAATGTTTTAAAGAACCAATGGAACGTTTTCCTGGCATGAGTCCTGTTGAACTTGATTGTATATTTCGAAATCTTGATCAACTTATTGATTTACATAGTAAGAATAAAAATAGATAAATCATTTTTTTTATCTTCTCCGTTTAGGTCAATTTAAATATGCATTACGTCAACATCGTGAAGAAGCTAAAGATCATGTTGTTCGTCATATTGGTGATTTAATTCTTAAATTTGTATGAATATTTTTCTTTTCTTTTTTTTTTATTAAATATTTTTCTTTAGCTTGATGGTGATAAAGGTGAACAATTTGCTCGTGCATGTGCTTATTTTATTGAAGATCAATCTCAAGCATTAAAATTAATAAAAAAAAAAGAACAAGCATCTGATTTTGCATTGCTTATGCGAGTAAGTTTTGTTTTTGTTTTTTTTTATTATTTATAATAATTATTATGTAGTCATGTGAATCAAATCCATTATGTCGTCGTTTAACATTAAAAGATTATTTACCATCAATAATGACACGTTTTACAAAATTAAAAATGTTATTTGAAGCAATGAAAAAATTTGTTTCAGATGATGAAATTGAAAGTGAAAAATTAAGTAAATGTATTGATCGTGCTGATTATATATTAAAACGTATGAATTATGCACGTTTAAAAAAAGAACAAGAAGCATTATTAAAACAAATTAAAGCAAATCTTGATATACAAATACCAAATGATGATAAATCAATTAATTTACAAAATCTTCAAGTAAATTTTATTTTAAACAAAAAAAAAAGAAAAAAAATTTTATTTTTCTTTTAAATTAAAAGGATTGTCTTGAAGTAACAAATAATCGATTAATTTATTCTGGTACATTAAAATTATTACCAGATACAACAACACAAAAAACTGAATTTGAATGTTGTCTTTTTAATGATATATTTGTTTTTTTTCAAAAAATTCCTATACAACCATCTGAACAACGTGGAATTGAAGAAACATATCGATATGTTTTAAAAGAACATCAACGTGATGCAAATAGTGGACGACATACACGACCACGAACAGCTGTACCTGGTACACGATATACAGCTGCACAAAATTTTATTTTAACACCAGTTATTCGACTTGAACATTTATTAATTAAAAAGAAAGCATGCGGAGGTTAATATATATATACTTAATAAAAGATAATAATAATTCATATATATATATATATTATTTTTTAGGTGCTCGTTCTTTTTATGTTATTGATACAGATAAAAAACAATTAATTGAAGTTGAAGCTAATTCTAAAGATGATCTTGAAAAGTAAGAAAAAATTCTTTTTTTTGTTTTTGTTTTTCATATTGATTTAAAATACAAAAGCATTTGTACAGATATTAAAGTTTATAGCATTTCAAATTAAATTCGAGAATTCAGATTCAATCGAATATGAATACTCGAATTTGGTACATATGTAATATTAATGGTTGATGATAAGAATTTAATATTTTTATATAATAAATTATTTATTTATTTTTCTTTTATTTAGATGGTTAGAATGGATTGAAAAAGCTCGAAAACCATTTGAAAAAGCTAAATCATCCAGTTTATCATCTCATGAAAAAATTTCAAATCCATCTATTTCATCTCAATCATCAACATTAACACCTCGGTAAGATTATTAAAAAAAAACCAATTATTAGGAATTTCTACTTATTCTAATTTTCTAGATCAGTAATTATTGAAGAACAAGCAAATATTCAATTAGTTGAACCAAATCAAGTTAAAATAATTGATAAACAAACATTAATCGATGATACACCTGAATCATTATATAATGCAATTATTGAAAAAGATAATGAATTAAAACGTTTATTACATGAAAAAGAAATGCTTCTATCACGTCTTGTTAGCATTCCTCAACAACAAATTAAAGATACACCTGGAAATGTAAATAAATTATTTTTTTTTATCATCTATTATTGTTGTTGTTTGTTTTTTTTTATATAGATTGCATCAATACAAACAACGAAACCAAATTCACCATTAGAAGCAATTACAAATGCTGCGAGTTGTCGTAAATATTTTTCTTCTGTTTTTTAGATAAATTATTTTATATTTAGATAATCAATTAATACAAACAATAAGTCAATCACAAAATCGAGTAGCAAAAGATAAAAAGATTTCACCAATTGAAATTCAATCATTATGGACACCATTAACACAACTTGGTGAACAACTTACTTTAGCTTTAGTAATTAAATACAAAGAAATAAAAAAAGAAATTTTATTCTATTTTTTTTAGAAATTATCAAATCTACGAAAACAAGAACGACCTTTATCTCGTGAATATCATTTACAAAATGTCGATAATGAAAATTCTTTATTACGTCGAAATAGTAGTTCAAGTAGTGCAATTACATCAACACCACCAATATATAGTAGTACATCTCAAGCATATTCAGATTTAAAAGATTCATTATCAATGTCATCTCTTCATTCATCTGAATCACTTAGTTCTGTAGCAATTCCATTATCAACACATACATATAATGATTTAAATCATTTTCAAAGACGTTCACCATTAATAAATGAACAATTATCATCAATAACTGATTTAGATGAAACAATTAAATCAACACCAAAAACACAACAATTACATATGGCAACAGAAGTTATTGAACGTTATGATGAAGGAGTTTTTGATGATAATGTTACAAATCAATTAGATGAAGATGAAAATAATAGTGTTGTAATTCAAGATAGTGATGATGAAGATGAAATTGAACATTTTGATTCAACTGATAGTATTATTATTGCTAATGAAAATCTTCAACATCAACAATCAAATGATTATTTAATACAAACTAATTTAGATAATTCAAATACTATACCAATAGATAATCAAACAATTAATTCAGGTAATTAGAAAAGAAAAAATTTAATTATTAAATATAAATCTTTCTTTTTTTCTAGATATGTATGAAGAAGAAGTTTATGACAATGTTAAATCTAATGATTCTTTAATAACTAATAATAATGACACTAATACATTACGCAATATCAGTAATGCATGAATATTTTCAATGAATGATATTTTACTTCTAATTCTTTGGTGCTCTATTTTTTTTCGCCATGATTTTTCACTATTTCTTTTTTTTTTTTTTAATATTCTATGCACATTGATTGAACACTTTAATATGATTATATATAAATGCACCATATTGGCCTGTTTTTAATACGCTTTTTAACAAAACAGAAAAAAAAAATAAAAAAAAGCAATTTTCTTTTCTTTTTTTCTTATTATAAATGTCCGTTGCGATATTATCCAGATCAAAAAAAAAATCAATTAGATTCTGTGCTATATATTCTGCTTTTTGTCAACTATAAGAAAACAAAAACAAGGAAAATTATATTTGAAGAAATCTTTTTTTTGTGTCTGTTTGCTCGTTTATTTGTTCTACTTTCTTTTCTTCGTCTTTTTTTGTGTATAAATTTTTTTTTTGATTGGCAGCTATGCGCATCTTTTTTTTTTTCTATTACTCGCAACGAACCTTTTGTGCGGATTCTCGCGCTCTTTGTGCACATATGGTGTGTGAGAATGTTGATTATTTCGTTTTTTTTTTCTTTCTCTCTTTCTTACAAATGGCGTATTGATGAATGTGTTTCTTTTTCTTTTTTTTTTCATTTTTTTTTAAAAGTATATATATATTTTTTGCTTGTTGCTGCCTTCCACTTTGTCATCAACAGAAAAAAATTTAAGTCAATAAGTAGCAAAGAAATTTTGATTGATTTATTATGTGAAGAATGAAAAGAATTTTGTTTTAGTTTTAAATTTCTAAGATAATGATTAAAATTCAGTTATCATGAAATGTTTCAAATGTGGTAATTTGTCAATAAAATGAGACGAGAGAATTTATTCCATTAAAAATTCTTTGTTATACACACACACATTGAGAGAAAAATAAAATAAAACGTTTATTGTTTTTTATCGGACCATTGGTTTTTGTCGACTACCATTTAAAGGCATCGATGAAAACGGTTGTTGTTGTTGTTGTTCTTGATCATAATTACGTCCATGATAAGAACCACTATTTGTTGTAACTGTTGTTGTTGTTGGAGCTTGTTTCCATGGTCCTTGTGCTGTTGCTGAATCAAAAACATGCTGAAAAAAAAAATAAAATATTTCTCTTTTTTTTTTGTGTTAATTTACACGTCGATTTGTTCGCATTTGAGCTTGTCGAAATGGCATACTATCAAGATCAGAAAGTAATAATTCTTTTTGCATACGTTCAAATCTTTCAGCTGCATCATCATAATGACGATAATCATGATTATTTTTATTTGATGATAATATATCATCAATACCACCGGTTTGATTTTCATTTGAATGATATTCATTAAACCATATATCAAATTCTAAATAAATTTAAAGAAAAATATTCGTTTTTTTTCTTTATTTTAAAAAATAAATTTTATACCTTGAAGAAGTCGATTTTGACATTGATTAACCAAATTTTGACAATATGTTATTTCTGATTTAAGATTTTTCCATTGATCATAATCAGCACGATAAGTACCTTTAAGTTCTTGTAATTTTGCAATAAGTTCATATTCTTCTTCATCAATTATTGTTTCACCATTTTCATTTAAAAATTCACCTAGGTTTATAAATAAATTAAATAAGAATTTATCCTAATAAATTCTATATTTACCCATTGTTAATCGTTCATTTTTTTTACGTTCAGCTTCAATACGTGTTCTATCAATTTCAGCTTTAGTTTGATTTATACGTCGAGCTAATTCAGCAAATTGTTTCTTTTTTGTTGTCATTATTTCTTTATTTTCTAAATAAATTTTATTTAAATTTGCACCTCGATTTTGTTTAAATTCTTCAAATGCAGTTGCTCGACCAGGTGGAGCACTAATTAAATTTAATAAAAAAAAGAAAATTAGTCTTCATTAGTCATTTTTAATATTTTCTTTTACTTTAATTGTTGATCTTTTGTATCAAGCATATCACTTGGCTCTTTAACATGTGAAAATTGTTCCTCATGATTAGACATATCTCGTGGAAGATTAGTACCAGTTGATTTTAAACCAGGTGGTGAGGATTTTCCTTTAATACTAATTTAATAATTGAAGAAAAATAAAAAAAAAACGAATAAGAATATTTAAGAAAATTTACTTAGATTGTTGTACTCCTTGTGTTTTATTTATTGCATTACTAGCAGGAGGTTGCCGTTTATTTCGTGTCATTTTAAGTAATGCTTCTTTATTAGCTCGTTGATCTTTTGAAGTTGAACCCAATGCAAAATTTTGTCCATCCAGATCTCCAGAAGTGCCACCCATACTACTTACATTTTGGCTAGTACCAGACATCTAAATAATTCAAAAATAAAATTTTATTTTATTAATTTTACTAAAATTATTTAAAATAAATATTTAGTCAACATAAAAATGTTATTTAAAAGAAAAAAATTTATAATATTGTTTTATATTTCTGTTGAATATAACAGTTATATATTGATCCCATGAATTAATAGGTAAAATGAGAGTTAATCTTGCTCTCGATTTCCCTATTCTAGATGGATTAGATAAATCAAATCATTAGTTATACTTACTGAATAATCATCTATCTGTAATATAGTCTTTATTTTATTATTATCATTATTATTCGACAATAACAAGATAATTATTATATATTATAAAATAAAATGAATATTTACCTTTTGATTATCTTGTTGATCATATTCATGTCTATCATTATGAACATATCGATCACGATATTTCTTCTCAACATCTCTTTCCGTTGTTCTAATTATTAAATAAAATATATTAATTCTAATCTATTGATTAACTTAACTTACCGACAAATATTTCTTAATGTATTGAAAACAGCTAAAAACAAAAGAGAATTTTTATAATTATATTAATCCTTTTAATATCTGAGTAATATTCACATCATTTCTCTAATAAACAATCCAATATCAATTGTCTTTAACAGTACAAAAGAAATAATTATCATGGTAACGTTCTCTTTTTTTCACTATGAAAGACGATTGTTTATCAAATAATTCAAAACTAGAACTCGTTAGATAAATTCATTCACTGTATATTACTTTAGAAAAAGTAATATTATAAGGGATTCTTAACAAAGAATTATTTACAAACTATTTTATCTTGAAATAATCAGTTTCAGATATATTTCGTAAAGTGAATAGTGAATGAATTAATTTAAGAATAAATGTAATAACAAACCTTGTACTTGACGAAGATTTTTCACTTCAATTTCATCTAATGTTCCATCAACAAATCGACGACATTGATTTTCAATTTCATATAATTGTTGTTCTGATAAAGGCTCATATGACATACCATTACGATTGATTAATGCATCATGTAATGCTAATTCTTCTCGTAAATATTTATTTTCACGTTTAAAATTTTCAATAGCTTTAACTGGATCAATAACTTCATTTACTGTTGGTTCAGCTGGAACACACATCATTCGACTTGCAAAACGAAGTGTAGAAACCTATCGAACAAAATATTAATAATAATATAATTATTAATTAATATCATACTGTTTCTTCAAGATGTTGCATTTCTGGCCAAACATTTGCAATCATTACTGTATTACATCGTCCACCAATACTATCTTTTAATGCATGAGTTAATTTTGAACTTCGAAAATTATGTGAATTGGTTTTTTTTATCCGTTAAATTAAGTACAGCTTGTTCAAGAAATGATAATGATTTATTAATAAATGTTGCTTCACGTTTTGTTACACCTTCCGACTAAATTTAAAATAATAATAATAATAATAAAAATACAAAAATAAAATAATTTACATTTGTTTTAGCTAATCGTTCACTACCAGCTAAATCAACAAGATTTAATTTTGATACTGTATATTTTTCATCAGTTGATAACATTGATCGACATTCAATAAGAACAGTAAATATACAATGTGAACGAGATGATTGTTTATTAAGTACATGTTGACCAATAGCACGATTTGTTTCACCTTCAAATAATAAATTCAATGCTTCTTCTTCACTATTTGCAATACGATATTGTAATCCTTTAATATAAACTAGACCTGAATCTTCACCAATTGATAACTGTTGTTGATGTTGTTGATATTCAGATTGGGAATTTAATGTACGAAGTAAATCACACATTTGATCATTATAAATTTCAAGATAAGCAATACTTTTAAATAAGAAAAGAAAAATATCGAAATTTTTCTAAATAATCTAACCTTAGAGTATATAAAGAACTATTCTATTTGCACCTTCGAAATTTCTTCTCTATTATTCTTTTGATTAAACCTTATATTTCGCCTATCAATATTAGCTTTCTTGTCACACAGTCCCAATTTATTTCTTAGACTAGTCACAATGCTCAAAACTATCGAGTATGGAGAGTTAATAGGCAGGAAGTAGATAAAAAAAGATTGTAGTACTGTTAGGTATACGGGATCAGAAGAGAACAGTACCGATAATTTTCGAATACGGACGAATAGATGCAGAAACACATTAGTGACGTTCTTCTAGCAAGTCTAAAATCTGATAACAAAATGTTAGGAAACAATTGAACATACTAGTAAAACAATGTAAGATCTCACACACATCACTTGATCCATAAGTAGTGTACTGATAATTTTCTTACATTCATCTCAAAGAACTATCAGCCATCAAATTTATCTGATTGATGTTCATCAGATTACAGTCTATGAAATGAATTGGAGTCACGTGACAACAAAGATAACATTGATAGACGAAATATAACGTTTAGGGTATGAAAAAATTTTTAATTCTCTACTTGATTTTACTATACAGTTACATTTTTATCAAAAACTATGCAGGAGATTATATTTGTTATATAAAGTATACTGTTGTGTACAACATATCAAGCGCTATCTTTTTATAAAAAACGTATATTAATTAGAGGAATAATAGATGAGAAAATTCGAAAATTATAATAGGATAACTCCTTATGCATCACTCGTTATTTTAATTACCGAATCGAAAAAGAAAAGTCTTGTCGAGCATTAATTTCTTGATAAAGATGTTGTAAACTTCGAGGTATAACACCACGATTTTGATAGCTTTCAGTAAAACCAGTCATTGTATGAGTTTTTCCAGCTCCGGTTTGACCATAACACATTATTGTTCCTAAAAGATATATTTATTATTAAAATATAAATATTCAAAATAAATTAAACAAACCATTATAACCATCTAATGTACGATCTACAACATCTTTTGCAACAGAATCAAAAATTTCTTCTTGACTAACATTATTATATACACCATCAAAATGAAATGTCCAATCATTTATTTTATTATCAACAACACTTGCTGATGGTGTTCGATGAATACTAATTGTCTAAAAGTAAAAAAAAGACATTTATTTTTTTTCTTTTATCATTAGTTTTTATTAATAAACTAACTCGATTATCTCGTCCTATTCCAATCATTTCAGATGCAAAATTATTTGTTGGACGAGCTCGAACATAAACTTTAACTTTATTTGATGTTCGTTGTGGCATAATTGAAATTTATCTTATCTATAAAAAAAAGAAGAAAAGAAAATATAGATTTATTTCTATAGAAACTAAAAGAAATATTTTAATATTTTACATTTTATTTATTTAATTTGTATTGTTGTAATTTATCTTATGTGAAACATGAATAAACGTGATAGGAGAAGATCTTTATCTACAATAAGACAAAGTCGAAATCGATTGGAATATATAAATATTAATGGAAATGGTAAAATATCGATACAATTACCTAATAATAAAAAAATCAAATCGAATGAATTAATTCGTTATCGTCGAAATTATGTTCGTTTTCGAAAAAATTCATCACGTTCACGTTCACGAGATAATTCAAAATTTTTTCATTTAAATTCATCAATTAATTATCGAAAAAAATTAATTTTTTTTATTTTACAAATAATTGCTTTACTTCATCTATGTTCTATTATTTATTGTCATGAAAAACAATCTAAATTTACTGTTAAATATACAATTATAACACTTATACTTTTTAATCTATTCACATATATTTGTGTTCAATATGATACACAACAAGTAGAACATGGAGAATTATTATTAGGAGAAAATATACTTCTATTTTTATTATGGTATGGAGGAATTATTGGTGGAGGATTTGCATTATTCATTGAAAAACATAAAAATCTTCGAAGTCAAGCATTTACCTATCGATTAAGAATAATAATATTATTTAATGCTGCTTGGTATTTTATTGCATATATATTGTACATGTGTCGAACTGAATTGCCATTTATAGAAAATTCTAGTGTGTTATTGTCTCTTTTGGAAGCCTGACATCAGTCGTAATAATAGATGGCATTGAAAAAATAGAAACTATAGAAACTCCTTACTGATTACGTATGAATAAAAAAAGATTATACATAGATGTCGTGATTAAAAGGTTGTCAGATATTTATTTAATATTATAAGAAGAAAAATTAAATTGAATTTATTTATTAGATTTTCTTAATGAATATGCATATGTAGTGCTTCAAGATATTGAAATTTCTCACCTACTATTTTTAGAAAATTCTAATAAAAAAAAAGGAATCAATATAAGTTAAAGTACAATGCTTACTTTCGTTTGTTAAAAAAGAATTCGTCTTATGTAATATAATGTACTTTTTCAGATAGAATATTTCTATTAATATTATTGTTTAAAATAGACATCTATTGAAAATAGTATAATGACTCACTATATTTGTAATTATTTAGTATCGTATAAATGTTATCAAATTTTTTTCTTCATTTAAAAAAAATTAGATTGAGAGAAAAACAAGATTAATTATATCATCATATTGATTTTATCGATCATTAGTTGAACACAAAGAAATTTTCTTAATATCAAGATAATATTCTATGATGACAATAAAATAAGCTTTCTATATTCGTCATTTTCAACTGTTTGAAACGTTTTTCATTTGTTTTAAAAGAGATGGAAGTAAATATGTGCTCTACTGAATGATTAATAAATAACAATATTTAATTATTAACTCTGCTCTATGAAGAAATATTTTACACGTACCATAATAATTCAAAATCAAAACCAGTCTAATTAACTACATTGTCTGAGCTCTGTTGATAAATAAGAAGATGTATTGTTGAATATCAATTTCTTATGGATATTACATTTGTTAAATCATAAAAATTTTATAGATAGACAAAAAAAAAGAATGTTCTAAATTTTTATTAATACAAATTTGTTTGCCATCATCAATGATTGATATAGTATAGTTAATTCTTAAAAAGTTGCTATTTCTCAAAGAAAATACATAGTGCAATGAAGATATATCGAGTATAATCTACATTGCAAAAAGTCTCTTGACAGCGCAGAAGTATTATAAAATCTTATGAAGTCTTGGAGTCATCTATTGTCTCCTTCAGTTAAACTTTCAAAATTAATTTATATTCGTCTATATTGTCGACACCATCGTAAAAATTATATCTCGATATTTTCCTTTATGTTTATAATTTCAAGCTATGATATTCAAAATATTAAAGAGTTAAACACTGATGCTCATCCATGTTTCATAATATTAAAGAAAAATATCATGCGCTGATTCACGAAAGTGAATTATAAGCTGATGTTAATAATAACAGTGAGTCGAGCTGCAGGTGATCAAAAAATTTTTTGACAAGAACAAAAAAGATTCTCTCATGATCTTCTTCTAAAATAAATGATGTTGAAGAATAAATTTAATGCAAATATAATCACAATTTCATTTTCAAATATGATCTTCTCGAGTAAAACATTTTTAACTCGTTAAAATCTACACTTATCACACATAAAAGCATCTTATTATTAGTGCTCATATAACCCGAAAGAAATATTTCATGTAAAAGAAAAAGAAACTCAATGATGGCATGTATTGAGAAATTTCAGTGTGTCTGTAATAATGTGTTTTACGAATAGAAGAAAATTACGTATGATATTGTAGAAATAATATAAAAAATATCATTGTTTGAGGATTTTATCAGTTTATACGTTTAGATTTTTATTCAGAAGAAAACCAGATGAAAGTATAAATCTAAAAATATGAGCTTTTCTTGTAATTTTCGAATTGCTTCAATTATAGATTCGAACTACTTTTAAATAGTTGCTGGAATAAATCTGCTGAATAACTTCATTGATTCTAAATGATTTCATCAAGTATAAACTAATTTTATGCTATAGTATCAATACTTTTCCACTTCAATATATTAATATTTGATCAAATATCAAAAAGATTTTTCTCTACATGTCATATAATACTTCAATATATGAATTTACATTAAGTCTGCTTAAATGACTATAATAAGTAATTTTATCTTATTAATTGACGGTATCTCAACAAGATATAATGATATATATCTTTTTTTTCTTCTAGCAGGTATTTATCAATATTAGTAGTATTGAAACTTTTTATGAGATTTTTTTTTTCATACTTGCTTTATTATTTTTATTAAATATTATTTTTAATTATAGTCATTGTCACTAATGATACGTTTACTAATGTATAACAAAGTCTACCTTCTGATATTATTATACTGCGTTTTTTTGTGGCTAAATAATCAACATGTCGAGCAGAAAAATGGAAACCAAAAAGCATATTCTATTCAACTCCTTCGTTCTTTTCCGTTTGAACGAGAAAAGCTCAAAACTATTTATCCTTAACGATGCTCTCTTTTTCTCTTCTTTCCATGTTCTCGTTTCCTTTCTTCTGCAGCTGACATGCAATATAGAACGAAGACGGAGACCGCACGATACAATTCAAAATATGAGAGGAAAAAAGGAAAAAAAGAACCAGAAAATCCCTTTTTTTTTTGTCTATAATCATATTTTCCTTTGAGCAATATACTGACGTTCGCGTCGAATCAACATATTCTTAATCGTACTCCACAATAAACATTCCAAGGACGCACAATGTGTTGTCTTATCTTTTGTACTTTAAGTGTAAAATTTGAATTTATATTTCGATCAAAAATGGAATATCTATTAATATTTCTTCTATTTATTTCATTTATATCTAATATTCAAACACAAAAATTTACAGGTTAAAATATAAAATAAATAGAGAAGCTTTATTATAATCTTATATATATATATATATCATTTGATTTAGAGGAAAGCCCTTATCTAATTGTTCGTTTAATGGACCTTAAGCAAATTCAAGTTTGTTATTACTTTATTATTTTTTTTTCTTGCAAATGGGTGTTTTTTTTTTTATTAGTGGAAACCTTATATGTTAAATAAATTAGAAAAAGTACTCGATTCTGAATTGAAACATGCCGATGAAAAACAGGGAATTGCTTGTAAATCAATGTAAGTAGTTTATGTTGTTAAAATTCATTTATTTTTATCATTTTATAAATTTAAGTTATTTTGAACAAGAACCAGGATATCCAAAACAAGATGGACGTTTTCTTGATATAAGTTTTCAAGGTATATGTATAGATGAGAATGATAAACGACATATTATTGCTAAAGACTTAATAACTAGTAAGAATATAAAAGATCAATTTTATTCTTTATTATATTTTTCAATATATAGAAGCTATAATACGACGACAAAAAGATGTTAATATGGCTACTACGGCAATTACTTTTCGTATTGGTAATGTACAAATTTTTGAACGTAATAGAAACAAACTTAATCTAATTATTATACCTATATCAATTAGTTTTGTTACATTTTTATTTGTTTTAACATATTTCTTACGTAAAATGAGGTTTATTAAATGATTTATTTATTTTTAATCTATATATATTATATATTTTAATTTAGAACTAAACAAAAACATGAACATATTATATCAGAATTACAAAGAAAAAAACAAGCCATTGTAAAAAATCCTCAAATATCAGCTAATATAGATCCATTTGCAAATGATAAACAACGTTTATTACAACTTGATCCAACTGTTGTTGGAAATATTTCAGATACAATGGGTAGTCCAAAAGAATTTACTAATGAACAATATTCAAATTCATCTCGTAATAATATAACAAATATAATTGATCATCGAGTATTTAATCGTGAATATCAAGGAACATTACAATCATTACCTTTAAAAGAAAATCGTGCATTATATAATAATCGTGAAGATGATACAACATTACAAACAAAACGATCATTAAAATCTAGTCGAGAACGTATACATGTACCACATGAAAATGAATCGAATTTTTCACCAACACATATTCAATATCATTCAAAATCACAATATCCAGAAATGGTTTCAATGCATGAACAACATCCACGTGTTGTTGTTCGATCAATACGAGATGATAATAGTTATCCTCCATATCATCAACAACCATATGAAGAATCACCAGCAACATTTGTATCGATTCCAGTACAAATTGAACACAGTTCTTCTCATCAACGATTTGTTTCACCTCCTTATCATTCTGATCCTTATTATCCTCATGCCAATTCGTGAACATATATTTCAATAGTATCTTTAAAAAAAACATATTTAAATTCTTTTTATATATGCTTTTCGGATGCTTTATTTTACTTTAGTTTGCTTCATAAATATTTGCATGATTAAACCAAAAATATACAATTAATTATCGTTCAATATTAATATTTTAATTAAAAAAAAAAAAATGTTTCCTCTAGTATTCTCCAGTTGAATGTTCTAAAGATCAAACAGAATTGACAATCTAAATGATTTTTTCTTTTTCTATTTATTCATTTTCAGACCTAAGTACGGCGGTAAAAATGCATGCTTAAAAGTTAAAAATTTGAGAAATGTCATTATAAAGAAATTGAATATTAAAGAATTCATCTTATTCATGAGTTAACAGGCAACTTATCCATTTATATCCGGTAATGCAAAGATCAATTAGACCACTATCAATTCCTATGAACCATGCATAGATCTTTAACACATGGTAAAAGCATAATAAAATACTAGATGTATGTAATATTCATAATTATTTAAGTTTATCGAACTAAATCCTTAGGGCATATACTAAAAAATAAGAACGCAATCGCTTAATTTCCTCATAGAAAACTTGAAGAAATTATCTTTTTTTTTATAGAATATAAGGAAAATATGCCATAGCTATATGAATGCATACAATTTTTGTATAAGTTTTAATTAAAGCAAAATAGACAACTGCTCCTTCTGCCATTGGAAAGAGGAAATGAAGACGCATTGAATCGTATATTATAGATCCTTTTTAACCTGTTCTTTGTAAGATGTTCAATTCACCTTTTAAAGAAAAAATCTTTCTCATGAATTGTTTTTAATGAATCTTCAATAATCAAGTTGACATTCAAACCACTAATCAAAGATCTGCAAACTATGAGAGATTGAGATATTTGAATTTAATTCTTCAGGATAATTGTTAGTCTAATTAAACATCTAACTAAGATTTTCTATCATTTCTTTTTGCCTTTTTATTTTATTCATAAAAAATACATTTTTCAGACGATTACAAAAGTGAATATATAAAAAAAAACAACTTTCGCGATATTCTATCGATGTGTCTTCATCTTCTCTTTCTGACAGTGATGAGAAATCTATTTCTTCGTCTTGTTTCCGTCAAGAGTTGTTCAAAAAATATTGACAAGTATTCGTAGTACCATCATATATGCGAACGAAACAGATACTATAGAAAGTTTATAATTATGACATTAGTCGAGTCTTGTTGAAATAGTATAGAAAAATAGAACATTATTTTTTTCTATCACTACTTGAAAAAAAAAGAAAATTTCTTCAAGCTTTCAATAAGGAAATAAGGTGATGACGTTATTACTGTTGGTATACCCTAAGCACTTTAATAACTTGTACTCAAAAATGGTTTCCTAGTATTTTTTGATAATTTATTCAACAACAGAAAATGATAAATTGTTAAAAATAAAGATTCTTTTTTTATACTGTTTCCATTTTCAGAAGCTTTTCAATTCTATTAACACAGAATGGATTGATGAGCACGCTATGAAATTTTTTGACATGAAGATGACACAAAGATATAATCATATTCATGATTTCATTTTATTTATTTATCTAGTTCATAGGAACATACAAATATTTTACATGAAGTTCATTATAGCTAATTCAGAATAGCAAAGATTGTTTTACATGAGAAAAACTTAACAACACTACATTATTTCAAATTTGTTGATTGTGAAAAATAAACGATTTATCATTGTTGCTGATTCATTGTATTTACTGAAAAAATTGAACTAATTGCTGTATTCAAGAAGTTATGTTCATTAAAATATTATTTAATGACACAGTCCTTCCAAAAGCATTTGAAAACTGTGTCTCTCCGTATTTTATATTTAAGTTGACTTTAACTTTAATCATATATTTAGCATTATTATTCACGAAATTTTGATATTTTTAGTGCAAAGGGATTATTATTCTTTGATCTTAATAGAAAAGTATCAAACATAAAATTTGCAGCAGGCAAAAGTTCCGGAACAACCATCGTTCTATTCACTAATTAACTTTTGTTCGAATGCAAATAGTACCATTGGAAAGTCCATAAAAAACGAAAATATACTATGTTTGAAATTCTATGAATTGATAATTATTCTTTTTTTTTTTGAGTAGCGGTGATATAAAGATCTTTTGTATGTAGTTTTATTCCTTTTCTCATACATGTATTTATATCAACAGATACAGCATGTACGTCAAACAGTGACAACGGAGGGACGTCTTAGAATTTGCAGATTTTTTTTACATATGATATAGAGTAGCGAAGTTAATATATTCTAAAAAGTTTAGCTTGGTATAATCACTTATTCTTAGACAAAAAATCGATTAAGGAACGGAATTTTTGATAATTTTAGTAGTAAATTTTTTTGGACGATTTCTTTAGTAAAAGTATAACTATTGAGATGTTGTCCTTCTGCATATAAAAGTTCAAAAGATTTCGTCGATCTTTACGAATTTTAAAAGAATTATAAAAAAAAACATGCCTCATACAATTTATTGCTCAGCCGTATTTTATGCGACAAAAATTAATTCTTCTAATATTTCTCTCAGTGATAGAGCATATCAAGTGATGCCATCTAAGATATTTTTCAGTTATGGTACTTTTACATATTCATTTTAAGCAGTTTCTTCATGATTAAATTAGATAATGTAGAATAAAAGACATTCTATATACATATATATTGTAACTAATTCAGTTACTTCTATTATTCTGGTTTATTTATGAATACAAATAACCAGAGAATATGATACATATTAACTTATGAATTCGTTATTAAACATTTAGACATGAATAAGTCTTAGTTTTTTACCGTTATACATATAGTATAAAAGTACGTCATATATCTATCCACAATTAATGATGTTAACAAGTATGTTTTAAATATTTTTCACAATAATTAGGTGCTGAATATCAATCTAAATTCTTGAACGGTGCTTTAGTTATCTCAAAAATTTACTACTAAAAATCATCAAAATTTCCGTTCGTATTTTCATTTTTTTTTGTCTAAGAAAAAGTGATTAGATCGAGCTAGAATTTTTAAAGTATACTAACTTTACTACTCTATGTCATAGATAAAATTCATATTTACGATCAATTGTTAATTATTATTTCTTGTGAAATAAATAATTTAATTAAATTGCATGATCTAAGGTCCTCTCATCTCGTCAAAATTATCTTTATTTTTAACATCAGACGACTATATTTATAATCATTGAATATTACTTATAATTAGAAAACTCTTTTTAATCGAACGATTATTCCTTCTATCAAAAACATTATTTTAGATGGCAAATTATTACATCGGCGCAATGAAGCGCATATTTAATAATGATGTATACAATTGTTTGGAAAAGAAATTATAGGAATAGATAATGGCAAAATTATCATTTATCACAGTCAGATATTTTTCATGCATATTCTGAAAGATGCGATTCTTGATCGACATAAGATAAACTATCTCAATGAATTGCAGAACTATTCTGTTACATAGTTAATAGATTATTAATAATTAGCAACATGAGCAGAATGTATTCGAATACTATAACATATCGCCATAACCCAAAGATTATATATTATAAAAAAGATATTATGTATGACATTATTGATCAATATGAGTATTTAAGTTTGTTAAAACCGATAAAGATGACAGATGATCAGCAATTTTCATCCGTTTGTTTACATGAATTAATTAAGAATTTCGAATAATTTCAAGACGATATTCCAGCTATCTATTTGATACAATAATTCACGATAGCTGATGTAATATTTGTTATCTAGGCTTTTAATTTTAATCTACTGTTGAGTTGTTGTTTTGTACTTGCTAACAGGTTTCAAATCAACTGTCTTGGTTATTATTTCATTTATATTTGTTAATTAACATTAAAAAACTTAGAGAAATTTAAAATAGTTACATACATCTGTAAAAAAATCACTGGAGGTATTGAAACTTGGATGCATCATTTATTATCAAAGTCGTTTTGAAATAAACAGTACTACTAACTATAATCATACATGTACTGAAAAGTATAATCGAATAATCTTTAAAATATAGTAAATACAAATTTAAATACAAACATTTTAATAACACTAAAAATATCATATTCTATATGATAAATAACTGATCAGAAATTGAAATTTTTTGCATATAATCGAAAATTTTTATCTAAGTTTTATTTTTCTAATTTCTGTTATATTTCCATTATGATATTGAATCAATCATTATATCCATACAGAATTATATCATATAATAAATTAGGTATTCAAATTTACTTCTCAATATAAAGTCTTTTCATATGTTATTTCGAAAATAATAAATTGCATCAGTTTTATCAAAATGAAAATAAATTTAAAACATTATGTTAATTCAGTAGTACTTTAATGATTATAAATTGAAAAAATTAAATAAAATTAATAAACTTTATAATTTTGTTCATAATATCACACATGAAATATAGCTTTTATTAAATTAAAATGTGTAGATATTAGTATTTTATAGTAAATTGATGTTTATCGATATCAAATGTGTGTATCATTAATAAATATGTATTTTCTACATATTAATTTGACGAGAAAATTATTTTCTCTTCTAATGTTATTGGTTGGAAAAAGTCATGCGATTTGCTTCTAGTTATTTATTTAATGTCGAACGATAATAATGACTGGCCGATGATCATCAACATGAGCACTGTCCTTCTTTTAATGAATCAATGTAGACAATATGTATGTGCGTGTATATGTCTGTTAATTTGAGTTTAGGTATTGATCGTTTGCATCCGTTTCTTTCTGTCTGTTTCTCTCTCTCTCTCTCTCTCTCTGACATTCTACTTGATCATATAGAACACGCACACGATTATGAGCAAGTGTTATAAACAAAAAGTGTTGTTGTTCACTGTAGGAAATAGATCGATCGATGATTGATTATTCATTTGTGCTTCTTTTTCTTCTGTATATAGAATATATATATATAAACTTCGAGATTAATGACTTTCATCTTTCTACCAACAAATAATAAAACAGCAGTCAATAGTATGTATATAAGGTAATTTGATTCGTGTACATCATCGATTAAAGAGAAATAATAATGATGATCATCATCATAGAGAAACAATAATAAGCATATGATATGAAAGAAAGAAAGAATGAATGAGATGACACCATTAGATGAAAAAAAGACAGTTATAGAATTTACATTCATCTGCAGATGTTTGACATTACATGAAAATGATTGTTTGTCAAGAGACTCTCTTGATTGGAATCGATCAGTGTCGTCTTTGTCTGGAAGAAAGAAAAAAAAAAGTTGCTCAGTAAAATTATCTCCTCATGTCATGTCATGTCGTTTTTTTTTTGTCTTCAATATAGTTAATCGTCTATTTTGAGTCTATTCAACGACAACGAAGAAGATTGCACTTGATTGTTCTGTTTTCTCTGCTCATTTCCTGAATGGTTGCATACGATAGACGAACACGCCAAATGCATACTAAAACTCTATATCATGCTGAGATGATCATCTCTCTCATTATATTAAGCGAAAAAAAAAAAAAAAGAAATGATAATGAACCAATAGAAAATATTCTCTTCTCTTTTTGTCGCATACAATTTTGATTGGTGATTAAAGAAATAGAAAAGAAGAAAAAAAGACGATGTAGATGCTCAATCAAATTACCACTTTTCTTTTATCGAACTCAATTCGAGAAGTATTTATTATTTTTCTAGACGTGAATACTAACAAGTGTTTAATAGATACAAAAATAAAAAAATAGAAATGATCGGTGGAAAACCTTTCGATGTTGAATCACTTTTACGTGATTGTGTTATTAAGAAAAAAAGACCAATACATGATGTCGTACAAATTTATGATCAACAACAACAACAACAACAACAACAACAGCAACAGGCAACTGATCTATCAATTAGTAAAGATAAAACTCAATCTGGTATATATAAAAATATTTATTTTATTATTATTATTTTTAAATTATAGATGATAATGGAGATTGTTCTAATAGTTCAACAAGTAGTAGTAGTATTAATACAATGAGACATAATATTGATGCATATCGACAACATTTATTCAATAATGCAAGTAATGAAGCAGCTAAATCATTTTTATTAAGTATGAGAAATTTTACTTCATCATCATCATCATCATCAATAACTATGGGAGGAGGTGGAGGAACTAATAGTAATATTCAAATAAAAAAAAACTAAACGACGTTCACGTGCTGCTTTTTCTCATGCACAAGTTATTGAACTTGAACGACGATTTGCACAACAAAAATATTTATCAAGTACAGAAAGAGCAGAATTGGCTACTCTACTAAGTGTAAGTTTATTTTAAAATAAATATATGAAAAATTTCTTTTTTCTTATTATTTTAGCTTCAAGAACAACAAGTTAAAATATGGTAAGAGAATTAATAATTTATCTATTGAATAATAGAATACTAAATTTTGATTTTTTTGTTCTTGTTTTTGTTTTATTTCTTAGGTTTCAAAATCGACGATATAAAGCAAAACGAAAACAACTTCTCAGTCAAGTAAATACAACAACAAACACACGACATGCACCTGTTACTGTTCTTGTCTATGAAAATCATGGATTTTCAAATAATTCATCATCATCATCTCGTCTAGCTCATCATAAACCACCATTGATGATTCCATCAATTAATCTTTGAAAATAAGAAAAACAAAACACACACATAAAAACCTATTCATATTTATCTATGTACATTGTTGTTCAGTTTTGTCATTTTGTGTTGTTTTGTGTGTGCGTGTGTCAGTCAATATTATTGAGCAATCGCATATCATCATTAAGATCATCATTTTTTAAACGTATATATGCTGTATTAAGCATTCCATTCATATTATCAATATTAGCAATATTTCTTTCGTATCTTACATTTGAATGATAGATTATAATTAAATATTTCAATATAAAATCAATAATTATTATTCCACTATAGAATGTACCTGAAAATTGTCCTGGAAAAAATAATATATGAAGTATTAATGTACTAATAAAATAGAATAAACGTAAAAGAATACTATTTAATTGAAAAAATTTTTCATTTATATATATAATTATTGATGATATTGAATTAATATCATCAAGAATTATTGGTGTACGTATTGATTGAATAATAATTATAAATTCAAATAAATGAAGAATAAAAATAATTATTTGTGGACGAATATAATTTGAACAAAAAATTGGTAAATTAAATTTATTATTTAAAAAATTATTATCATTATTCCATAAAAATTTAATTGAAATTAATAATTGAATACAAAGTAAAATAATAAAACTAAGTATAATACTAAATTTTAATGTACCAGTATCGTATTTTTGATAATAATATTGATTTATATATTCATATATATCAGGTAATAAACGACCTAAAATAATTATTATTAATAATAAATGAAGAAATATTTGATGAATAGAACATATTATTTGATGAGTTATACCATTAATAACAAGTAAATCATTAAGAATAAGACTAACAATACCAATTGATACAATAATATAAGATAAATATGAAAATGGACGAATTAATATTCGAGAATAATTATTTTTATGACCAATAAAAGCAAGAATAAAAATAAAAATAATAAGAATAATTATATGGAAAATATATCGAATTAATTGAATATTTGAAGAAATATTTAATTGTATTAAATCCTTGCTACTATTGTATATAGATGTTGTTATCAAAGAGAGTTTAACAGTTGAATTACTAAACATTTTATGTTAGATAAAAGAAAGATTACGTGATCAATGGTATACTTTATTTCTTATTCGAAATATTAGGCGCGTTTATAAGATATTAAATTGTTTAATAAGTTTTGTTTGTTCAAAAAAGAAAGATTCTAGATTAATTGAACTTTTAAACACTTTTGGTAGATCCGATTGGAGTCATATAAGGCTACTTTTCTGTCTCCTTCCATGTTAATATAAGACCTTTTTCAAATGATTCTACAAAAAACATTGGAAAGTTAAATTTATAATTATTAAAAATATGATAACTCATCTTTACTATTAATTTAAAATAAATGTGGAAACCTCGGATTTAAATCCGAGTGTTATGTGTACTTCAAAAAGTAAAAAGAATTGACGACAAATTGATTTTTATTAAATTGTCTAAAAATAGTTGTGCTGAGTCTGTCCTCACCCTCGAGATCTTATCTTGTGAACAGCCTGGCTATTTGAGCTCGAGAATGTCTCAATTGGACAAAAAACAGTTTAGTCTACAAATTCATTCTACTCAAGTGAGTAACATATGAGATAAAAGAAGTGATAGAAGTCAAAAACTGCGGAAGTTCGAAGAAATATTACACTTCTGGAAGTAATATTTTGAACTGTTCTCAAGTGATGCACGAGATCCTAGACTTATTTTCCTACAAGACATAGATCTCGTCAAGACACGTTTCTTGCCATTAATTTGCAAAGATAAAAAAACTGGGGAGCCAAGTTCACATGGACCACACTGTAGGTGACCCTATCTAGTGACCATTGACTTTACTCCCAAATTGATACAATATCTTTAGAAATTACAGAATCTGAGTTCAGATTCGTGTTCAGCTTGAAAAACTGAGTAGACAGAGTTGTTTCAGAATGGATTTGCGTTTGTATCTATCGGGATTACGATCTAAAGCAACCTCATGAATCTATAAGAGATATATGATAAACACAGGCATCAATATTTTCCTAATAAATCACCAATATTAATAGCTGTTGAGTTCGGGTTTTTACCTTTCGATGGTTCTTTTGATTAGCTACAAAACTAGGCATTTGGAAAATCCCAAAACTACTGTTCATCTGAGACATATCTAGACAATTTGGTTTCTGGATACAGTTTTTGTGCATTTTGCGATCTTTCTCAGGCGATGTTTTGTTAGAAAGCTATGATTTAGTTCAAAACTACTATCAGATTCGGAATCAGCGTTAAAAACTGAGTCGATTTATATATGTTGTGAATAATTGTGAGAAAAAATTTTTTTTTTGAAAAATCCCTGTACCGCCCTCAAGGATGGTCTAGTGAATAATGACAATTTTTTTCGATAACTCAGCCGTTTCTTGGCGGATCCTTCTCATCTTCGAACTCGACCGAGATATTGATGAGACAATTCTGTGCACAAAATTTCAGCTCAATGGAATGTAATTGTGGAGAGTTATCGTGTATACGGCCGGACGGACACACTGACCGATTTTAGTAGTGTACTCACTTTTTGAGTACACAAAAAGATGAAAATATTAATTTGAAAAGATTATTTTATTATTGAAATAGATATACTAAAATATTAATTAATAATAAGTAACGTGCGTCCTCTACGTGTCATATGTTATCAACCAATCATAATTATTATCTCTTAACCATTTGCTATTCGAAGTGGTTTACTAATGGAATGAGACCTCTATTCTAAAGATTCATTATTTCTAGAATTTATTTTTTATTACATCTCATATAAATATCAATACGATCAATTGATCGATTAATATTTTCAATTAAAAGGATATTTAATATATTTTAGGCGTTATATAGACGTCAAACACAAAGAAAAGTAAATATATCTTTATAATTAAATAATTTAATCGTTATTTAAAATAATAACTTATTTATTTAGTTCAATGTTTCAACATCGTATTACAAATGGTTCATCATCTGGTCGAAAACAACAAACAGCTGTAAAACATACTGTTGATCGATTAAAAACAAAATCTTGGTATAATAGTAATATAAATCATCCATATCATTCATCATCAACAGATTTTAATCATAAATTTTTAAACGAAGATAATAATTGGTTAAATTCTTCGAGAAAATTTTTTGATAATATACCTGAATTAGAATTAACATGTCAAGAAGAAATGCTTACTGAAGTTCAATTAAAAAATTATCCAACACAAGTATAAATTTCAAAAAAAAAAAACCGAAATAAATGAAAATATTTCAGAATATTTTTATATTTATTAAAGGCATACGATCCAACCGTTCCTCTTCCATTACCAGCTGTACGTAAACGTACACCAGTATTAAAAAAACTAACTACACAAGATATTGAAATTCTTCAAGATCCTGATGAAGATTTTATTCCTAGTGAATCAGATAATGATGATGATGATGAAAATTATTTACCTGAACATGATCGACGTCCATATAATCGTAATAGTCATGTTAATAATCATGTTGGTCGAGGTAAAATTTTCGTTTTTCTTTATCTATATAATTTCTTATTTTTATTTAGGTCGTGGTCGTGGTGGACGTGGTCATTTAAATTCAACAAATACTAGATTACCACCATCTACTCATTTTGTTCGTCCACAACCTGAAATAACTTGTAATTCTCAATTTTATTCACCATCTTCAACGAATATTCATCATCATCATGATAGAGATTTACTTCAGATCGAACTTGAACGTACTTATCCTGTTATGTTATTACGTTTTTATGGTACACGTAATGGTCAATCGGTAAATTCAACTGAGTATGGAGATTATCGAATAAGTATGTTCGTAATTTTCACTACTAAACGGATGGTATAGATTGAATGACTCAATATATTATATTAAAAAGATAAGATGCAGAATAAAAAATAATTTATTGTACAGTTACATATTTTATTTTTCAAATGAATCGAATACTGAATGATAAATTTCTTTCCTTATGAATGAACCATTATATTTTTTACTTTATTCCGTTGCATATTATTATAATCAAAATACCTATTAACCGATCTAAATTTAACCATAGATCATACTCTTCAATACATCTCATAAATCAAAGCAATAAGAAAAGAAATTTATCGTGTATTAAAACAAAAAATATGTAACCATAAAATAACTTACGTTTTGTAAACTATAGAGCTGTTCATAGTACATTTTATAGTATTGAAAATTCCACAGTTATTCAATCGATTCCATCCATTATTTTATTAAAAACAAAAAAAAAAAGAAAATTTTTATTTAGAATGTTCTATATGTGGTGAACAGTCATCAAATAATATGTCATTTATAGCACATTTATGTTCACATTTTGAGGATGATCTTAATTATACAAGTCCATTCGATAAAATTTATCGTCGATGTCCATTATGTCATGAAGAATTTTCAACACCATTTCAAACATTATTACATAAAGATCAAGAACATATGACTGAAATAAATGAATATCGTTGTAGAATTTGTCAACAAAATCATCATAATTTAACAGATTTATTTACACATTTAAATTATATTCATATTGGTCTTGATATGCCATATGTTTGTGATCGATGTAATTATCGAACATCAATGTATGAAGATATGGCTTATCATATTCGACAAGTAATTAATTAAAGAATTTATTTTTATTTTTAGTAAATATTTTTTTTTATTCTTAAGGTTCATAAAGGTACACAATATTTTTTTTGTCCATATTGTTTTCAATCAGTACTATTACCATCCATATCTGATACAAATATATTAAATTCTACACCAGCATTTCGTCATGTTATATTACATTTTGATAGAATTGAAAATAGTAATAATAAACATCAACATCAACATCAACGTCGTATTGAATCATTATTTAAATATTGTAATCGATGTATACTTCATGTTAAATCTCTTAAAGAACATTATAATTATCATTATGTATTTAATTCAAATATAGATAATGAAGAGAATAATATAATAGATTCAAAAAGAAATAATTATCAACAACGAAATTATTCTGTAAAATTTGATAAAATAAAACCATTACCAATGGCAACTATTCGACGTCGTCCGACAACATCCAATAATTATGAACAGGTTTTGAAATTACATAGAAACTTTATTCATAAAAACAAAAGAAAATCGATATATTTCTTTTTTAGATTAATATTAATAATCGATGGTATTCTCACCGGTGATTTATAATAAATAATGCTCATCTATCTTTCATATCTCAGTTAAAATTATCTAGTGATATTCTCTATTCATATAAAGTATGTTAATTTATATATATATATATATAAAATATAATTTATTCTATATTTTAATTTTAGAAGACCCATCGGTTTATTTTCTTTGATTTTATCTTATTCAAAACTTGTTATTGTACATTGATTATTTGTTTGTTTGTTTTTTTTTTGTACTTTCTATTCTCTTGTATTGTCAAGCAAAATTATTTGCTGTGCAAATAATACTCCATATGATAATCACAAGAAAATGACAGGCGCAAAGTTATATTCTGTAAAGACAAAAAAAAAACAAACGATAAATGTCGTAATATCCATACGCATACATAAACACACAAACAACGTTCGATCTACAAGATCAAACGAATAGAGGAGAAGAATAATAAAGAAAAAAAAAAAGAGAGAGAGAGAGAGAGAGAGAGACAATAATAATAATATACATAAAACAAAAAAAAAAAAAAGAATCTAAATCTTATCCACTTTTAGCTGGTGTTATATATCTTGCTGTTGATGACTTATCAATTGATAATGAAGAATTATCCATTATTGAATCATCGTATTGTTCACCTTCATCACTTTGTTTTTCAACTATAAAAAGAAGAAAAAAGAAAAAAACAAGATAATTAAATTTTATTATTTTCAAAATAAAAAAAAAATTAATTAAAATTCTTTACAATTTTCATCTTCATCATAATATGTTGCTTTGATTCCATCAACAATATTTAAATGATCACGTTGTAAATGATCTTTCATTGATGGTACATGTAAAATACATTTTCTACAATGTTTAAATTTTGATTGTATTGTTCGTCCTTGATCAACTTTATTAAAATGAAGTAATAAATGTTTATATGCTAATGTACCATTAAGTATTGTTGATGAATTTGTTATAAATGGTAATTCAATAGCAATAAAACAATATGGACAAAAAAAATATCTTGTACTTTTATGTACTTCATCAATATGATAAATCATATCAGCATGCATTGATGTACGAAATGAACATACTTCACAAAAATATGGCATTTCTAAACCACAATGACATAAATTTAAATGTGCAATTAATTCTAATAATGATGTATGACGTTGTTCACATATACGACAACGATATTCATTCATTTCAAGCATATGTTTATCATCAATATGCATAGCAAGAAAATATGGATTTGAAAATTCTGATTGACAATGTGAACATTTTGTATTAATTTGTTCAAATGGTAAATTTGTATTTGGTTGAAATTGTTGTTCATGATTATTTTCATCATTTTGTTGTTGTTGTTGTTGTTGTTGATCAAAATGTCGACAAAGATGTGTTATTAATTGTATATTATTATCAAATAGAAGATTTTCACACACAGGACACTAGAAATAACTATGTATATGTTAATTATGAAATAGAAGGTTTTTTTTTTAAATTCTTTTTATTACTTGACTACGAAAATCACCATAATCGGATAAAGGTAAATTTCGACCGGGTTTTTGACCATAATATTTCGATAATGCTCGTTTATAAGTATGTTCTAGAAAAAGAAATAAGAGAAAATTATTTGATAGAATGAAAAAAAAAAGAAAAATTACCAAGTTCGACTTCAAGACCTTCTTCTATAAGATAATAAAAAAAAATAAAGTTTCTTTTTTAAAAATAGACAAAAAAAATTTACCTCGAGTTCTAACTGTGCCTGGTTTAAGACGAGGCAAAGGTTGATCCCGTGGATATTGTGTTGAAGCATTCGGTGCAAAAGCTGGTTGAAGAAATGGTATTGTTGCTTTTCGTGTTGGTTCTGGTTTAACAAATTGTGTTTGATAAAATTGTCCACGTGTTGGTCGTTGTTGATTATTCATTGTATTACGTTGTTGCTGTTGAAATGGTATTGGTTGTCGAATATTTCTATAAGAATTTGTATTACTACTACTACCACTACCACTACCACCACCACGTTGATATGTTGATGAATAATTATTATTAGTAGTAGATGATATATTTCGTTTTGACCATGGTAAACGATCATCTTGTTGACGATTAATCCAATCTCTATCTCGAATTGTATCATCTTGATCAAGTTCATCAAGATTCCATTCATCTAAATCATCTAATTCATCAGGATCATCTTCAATATAATTTGTTCGAAATGTTGAACGACGTGTTGTAGAATTTGTTGTTGCTGTTGGTGGTGTTGTCGTTGGTGTTGATGTTGTTGTTGTTGTTGTTGTTGTTGTTGGAGGATAACGAGGATGTAAACGAGGACGACCAACAGGATTGCGTGGTTTTGGTGTTATACCATTTGTTGTATCTGTTCGATCAAGAGCCTTTGAAAAATAAATTTAATAAAATATAAATTTAGTTTTAATAATTCTTACTTTAACAGGACAATTTGCTAATTGAACATCAGATAATTGTTCTTCCATACAATTCATATTTAATTCCATATCTACTGTTTGTTTATTATCATTAATCATTTGTTTAATATTTTCTTCAAAATTTTCACGTATTGGTGATGGTGAAAGAATTTGTTGTTGTTGTTGGTGCTGCTGTTGTTGTTGTTCATGATGAAATTGTCTTTGATATTGATTATTATTTCGATATGGTATTTGTGTTCGTTTATTATTAATATTAATTGGTGTTGTTTGTTTTGAACGTATACTTGCCATATCAGATCGAAAACGTTTTGCTGAATTAACATCATTTATATTTTGTTTATTCATAAGTGAACGTGAATATGTTGTAAAAAGTGTTGGTACAGCATCTGGACGTAATGTTGTTGGTCCTTCAAAATCATTTTGTGTAAAATGTTCACGACAAACTTTAAATGTTGATGTTGATGGTGATACTTGAATATTTTCAAAGCCACATGCATCAAGCCATTTACGAGCTACTGTTGAATCACGTGGAATTTTATATAATTGTACACGATGACGACGTGCTACATAATTATGAGCACAACCTTCAACATGACAACGATTTGATGCTTTATTTTCAAACTAAAAATTTCGTGGAAAAAAAATAAAGAATTTTATAAATAAAAATAAATTTTACATTATCATGATGATTTAATAATGGTTTATTAACAACAAATGATGATGATGATGATGATGACGATTGATTTTTATTATTCATATTATCAATTTGTTCTTGATGAGAATTATTAATCGATGTTGTTGGTGCTAAACGTGTTTTAACATGACCACTTTCAAGATTCATTTTTAATATTGGTTCTAATGTTCTTCCATCTAAATCTGGATTACTTGTATGAAATGTAATATTTGTTTTTTTAATTGATTTATTTGATTCTTGTAATTTATCTTGATATGCAATCATTTTATAAAAAACTTCCAAATCAAATAATGTTGGTAAGGATTTTGGTTTAAGAACTTTTGTACCATTTCCAACATAATCATAACATGGTTCTTCAAAATGTTGTTCACATACACGATGTGTATGAGATGGACGTAAATCTGTACGCATGGTATTTTTATACCAAGCTGCTGCAATATTTGCCACATGTACTGGTACACTAAAGTATTGTACAGATGGATTTGTTTGAATACCATTTGGACATCCTTGTACAATACATATTGGTTCATTATTATTTAAATGTGACCTAGATGATAATGAACAAAAATAAAATAAATAAATAAATGAAAAATATTTTATTTTTATTTAATGGTAACTAAAGACGGCGACCATTTTTGACTTACATTCCACCTCGTTGTTGCTACTTCGATACAACAACGAATAGTAAATTAGAACTAGCAGTGGACACTGGCGTGCTCCGTCGGTGATGCAAAGCGGTGGCGCGAAGGAAATATGCAACGATGGGGGAATGAATGGCGACACCAGTAGAGAGGCACAGATACGTCGAGTAAATGTGGAGGATAAACGACAACGACGACGATAGACACACACACACAACAGAATAAGAAAAATAGAAAAAAAAGAGAGAGAAAAGAGAAAAAGCTAATGTAAGCACAAGCAGCAACTAAACGAGAATAACACGATGTTTTCTTCTCTCTCGTTCTTCTTCTTCTTCTTTTTTTTTCTTTGCGGTTCTGCCGAATTGAATAGAAAGAAAAAAGAACGACGATCTAACGGTCGGACGTCAGGTACAAACAAAGCTAAAAAAAATGAACTTTTATTTAATGATCATTTTGAGCTCATCTGTTATCACGAATAAGAAAAAAAAAATTTTTTTTTCTGGATTTATCTGATTTATATCAATCTTATTTATATAAAAAAGAACATTTAGCCATATAACTTTCGATGGTCAAGGCAAAGCTAAAAATAAAAAAACAATCTCAAGTGATATTTGTTATAAGATAAGAATCAACATAGATAGACCTGCATTCTATTACAAAAAAGCAAAAAAAAAAAAAAACAATATGTATTATTATTTGTTATCAGTTGATAT
>JAJEKB010025253.1:0-24578 GCA_022393335.1 Macrotrachela quadricornifera | reverse complement strand
AATTCTTCTTATTTAAACACTATGAAAAATTTATAATTATCATCTAAAAGAAAAATTTTCTTTTTTTTAAATTAATTTCTGTTTAAATAAAAGTTTTATTTCATAAATCAATAGACGTCGCCACTATCTCTCTTGACATCACATCTAATTTGAAGTTGTTATGTTGTAGTATAAGATATAAATACATATATTTGCTTGAAGTTATTGAAAAAAAGAAACGAATTATTAAAATGACAACATCAGATCATCGTCATTCTAATGATAATAATCATCATACAAAAGATGTTGAAATTGATTCAGGTATTTAGAAAAAAATTATTTTACATTAAATTCTTTTAAACGTTTTTTTGTTTTAAATATTAAAAGAATTATTAGAATTAGAAACAGCTTTGAATGATATTGAAAAAGCTATGGATAAAATTGAATCACAAAATTCAAATATTCAAACAAAACTACGTGATTTACTTGAATCAAATAGACAAATGGCAAAAGAATTTACTGATATACGACGTGGTATGACAAATAAATTTAAAGATGTAACTCAACAATTAGAACAAACACCTGGTATAGCACATGATTTAGCTGCTGTTACATCAAATACATTAACAAAAATTGAACAAGATATGTCATCAACAAATGATATGAATAATTTTAAATAATTCTTTTCTTTAGTAGATTTATTTACTTTTTCTTTTTTTTTTTCTTAATAAAAATCATTCCTTTTCTTGTTTCATCTTTATGCATTTAGTTGTTGCACATTAAATTTTTTTTTGTTTCTATATCAATATGAATTGTCATATTTAGGTTTAATTATTTTTTAGATTTGATACAAAATTTTACTTTAAAAATAAAATGAGTCGAGCAAATGCTAAACAAAATCTTGATACACGACGTGTTGTAGGTAGTATGAAATGCATAAAAAAATGTTTCTTTCTTTCAATTGAATAATACTCTGATTTCATATAGTTTTAATTACAAAAAAGTCCGATTTTTATTTCTCTTCGTTTACTTTCTTAAAGAAACTTTTTCGAAAAAGTATTAAATTTGTAGCAAAAAACGTCGTTAATTGCTCGAAATAATTATTAATATTACATCAAATCAGAGCATTATCTCTTGAAAAAACATATTTATGCATGCTGTCTATGTAATTAATAAAATAATTTTCTAATTTTTTTTTTTATTAAAAGACACAAGAATTATTAACATTAACATATGGAGCATTTGTTGCACAAATACTTAATGATTATGAAAATGTAGATGAAGTAAATAAACAACTTGATAAAATGTAAGTTTTATTATAAAAATATTTTAAATAAATAAAATTATTGTAAATATTATTTATTTTTAGTGGTTATAGTATTGGTGTTCGATTAATTGATGATTTTCTTGCTCGAAATCCAAATATAGGTCGATGTCATGATTTTCGTGATACAGCTGATATTATTGCTAAAGTAAATCAGTTTTTTTTATTTGAAATAAATTTACTTTCTTTTTTTTTTTTTTAGCAAGGTTTTAAATCTTATTTAGGTATTTCACCAACAATTACAAATTGGTCATCAGCTGGTGATGAATTTTCTTTATTACTTGATGGTAATCCATTAATAGAATTTGTTGAATTACCAGAAGGATTAGGTCAAAGATTAAGTTATAATCAAATGATATGTGGAGCAATACGTGGTGCATTAGAAATGGTTTGTTTTTATTATTATTATTATATATTTTTTTTGATTATTTTTTTTTTAAGATTCAATTAGAAGTTGAATGTCGTTTTGTTCAAGATCAGTTAAAAGGTGATAATGCAACTGAATTACGAATTAAATTTTTAAAGAAATTAGAAGATGCTTTACCAGTTGGTGAAGAATAATTGATTTTCTTTTTATTTGGCATATTTTATGCAATAGTTTTCGTTTGTTTTTTTTTTAAATACATTTTCATTTCCATTCTTTCTTTCTCGTTGTCTTTTTGTATCAAATGACAGATAACGTCAGTGTAATTCATTTTTTAAAAACGAAAATAAATGATTGATCATATCAAAATTTATTATTACTTTTGTTTGATAAAGAAAATCATTAAAAACAAAAAAAAAGATACAAAATTTCATTGTTATTGACCTATTATATGTATGATTTGTTTCTTCATCTTCATCTTCTTCTCTTTTAAATGTCATAATGCAAGTGAGATGCGTGAACATGACATGTATATGAGACATCTTACAATTACCAATGAATCCTCTCTATAATTTAGTCGTGTTCATCTTCTTTTTTTTTCTTTTCTATTTTCAATTGAATATAAACGAATGCGGATACGATGAAACGATGTGTAATAAGGAAACAAATAAGTTGCTAGTTAGTATGCTTGACAAATTTGATCATCGTTTGCCTGTTGACTGATATTTGATATGCCTCGTTGCACTGTCTGGTCATCTTTCTTTTTTTTTTATATCTCTCTCATCAAGTTAGAAGCTTAAGCAAATAAGCCTTGAACTTCTTTTTAATTCAAATGGACTTAAGGGACACGACAGATAGATATGTATATAGTAGTAGTATAATGATGATGCAATCTTATAGTAACTAAAAGCAATGACGCCAAACCAAATCTCAATTGACACTTCGTCGATGAGAAGAAGAACAAGAGAATGAGAAAGAAAAATTGCTTTACAGGTATGTACATTCATTATTACTAGAGAAATATAAAATTTTACCATATGTTTGATGCTTGTTCCACTGTACATACATGTACAATATTTGCACAAATTATACCACTTTTTTTTTTTACTTTTATGAATAGACAAAAGTCGGTTGCTTGTCGTCCTCGAGAAATAAGATCCGATTCTTATTGATGTTAACAATCGGCCTTTTCTTTTTTATATCATACATGTATATTGTATGTACTCATATACATAATAATTGCCAGTTTTTCATGGATAATCATCAAAGAATATAATAGGTAAACGTAAAATACACACATAGATACATATAAATATATATATTTATATATACCTACTAGGCAAACTTACATAGTTGAACAGAAGTGTTCATAGTATATTCATAGATTTGTTATCATTCTCATATGTATATGTTTGTCTAATATTATTTCATACTTAAGCTAATACAATAGAGACAATTCGATTGCTTTCTCTGGTCTTTAGTTATATTATATTTATCTCATTATTGCTTCCAGGTACCGCATATCATTTTCTTTGCAAATTGGTTTTACTATATACTTATTCTCTTTTGATAAATGGTAGTAGAGCGAATCTGATGACCAAGCTGTTTCACCTGTTGGCGGTGCATGCATAGCAAGTTTGATCTTTTCTTTAAATTGATTCATCATTATTTATATTCTCATAGAGAAAAAAAAAGTCGCCGATTTGATTGCACATTCAAATTGATCAAGTAACAGATTTCTTTTAGTATACATCTATTTGGCTCATTAGATAGATATAGATATATTAAATTGAAATAAATTATGAATAGTAGTTTTGATGTAAAATATGATGTAATTTTAAAATGTTTAACAATTGAGAAAAAATTGAATGTATTTATTGCATGTTTAATTGTACTCTTTTGAAGATCATCAACAATATATATATATATACTTGTCTATATATATGAGAAAGAAGAAAGAGTTGTTCATGCGAAACAAATTATTGAGCGGTGAACGATGTATTTGTAAGATAGGTGTAGGGTGGCTGAAGTACGCGTGAGGAGAAGATTGATCATAATCGATGTATATAGATACGATGATGATGATGATGATGATGATGATGACAGTGAGACAAAAAAAGAGACAAATCGTTCACCTTTAAATGAGTGACGGGTGAGTTTATAAATGCATATATACAACCAATTATGCTTGCTTTCTTTATAAACATTTTACTCAATTCATATAATAGTAGTTGTTGTCATTATTTTATTTTATCGTACTACAATCGTCACGGAGTAAAAACAACGACGACGACAACGACAAGAATAAAATTAAATGAACCGTATAAAATGGAAATATAATTACGAGACGCAAACATAAATAGAGACAAGATTCAAATTAAGATTAATCGAAAGATTTTTGATTTTGATATTAAATAAAAAATAAAAATAGATGACATCAGTTAGTTTATATTTCCTTTCTTTTTTCAATACTTATTATAATCGAAGTTTCATTGATTTTTTTTTAATATTTTTATGAAAATAATTCAATCTATAAACGTATCTCATCATCGATATTTATTCTTTGACAAACAACACGGCTTTACCGTATATATGTTTGCATAACACTTGTCAGATCTCTTCATCAGTTGCCGTTGCATACATAAACATCTCGTGATAGATTGACCGAATTTTAGAGATTAATTGTTTCTGTGACGGTAGTCAACTAAACGTGCAATATTATTGATTGATTTCATTTTACATTTTCTAATCATTCGATCATCATCATCATGTTGAATAGTTCAAATTTTTCTTGACATATATTTGTTATTTTCAACACATTCTTTTTTTTTTCATCAGATCAGTAGTTGTATGAAATAGATACGTGACAAAAACATATAATCATATTTTAGATGAGATAGGAAATGAATTTTCCATTTCATATCTTATTATATATAGTTCCGGATATGTACATACTTATTGACCTTTTCATTTAATCAATAAGCGAGTTGATTTCCGGAAAATTTCTTTTCTTTTGTGCTAATATTTTATCCTACGGGATAAACTATATAGCAGATGTTAATTGAAAATATATTGATTATTGATTTTGAATGATTCACAAAATAAAATATGAATATCGTGACATTTACTTATTCTTTCAATTTTTAACAAACCGAAAAAAAAAAAGAAGAAATTGAATGAATAAAAGGTTTCAAGGCTAATCTTATTCTGAAGAGGATGGCACTATTGCACTTACGTGCATGTTTGTTCTCTCTCTCTCTGTCTTTTCACTGGTAATTGGATGGAAAAAGAAAGAAAGGTGTTCTTTCGCTCTTCTCTCTTTTGCTTATTGTACAGTTCTTTCTCTCACTCTCTTTTTTTTTCTTCTTTTTTTTTTTTCTTTTGAAACATTATATTTCAATTGTATATGTATATGTTCTGTCTTTTTCTCATTTTACAATCATTATAGATTTGATTGAGCATGTTGATGACAAAGTTAAACAGATTTGGCATTGAAAAGAAGTTTATGATGGTCAAACGAACGAAAATAATACCTTAAACGTTAATCGATCAGTCATTCAAAATTGACTGGACATTACAGTAAGGCACATTTATATCTTAGTCTTTATTTTTATTGAACAATAAATCTGTTTAAAGATATGATTAGAGATGATCTTGTTTATCAAATCTTCTTGCTTTTCTTTTTTTCTTTCTTAGTTCAATCTCATTCTATTTTGAATTGTGTAATATACATACATACATATATGTATAAATTATCCTTAAGAATTTTATATGATGTATTATGCGTCTAGAAGTAATAGTATAAAAAAAAAAAAAGAAGAATGATTTTGACGTTATTTTGCATAGTTATCGATGAGAATGACGAGAGTCACATCCTATGAATGTGTATATGCATAATCATCGGAACTTAACAGAAACAAAAGAAAGACAGACTGAACTAAGCACGTTCGGATTTAAACAATAGAGAAAAAAAGGTAAGATGGATGGAAAGAGTCAAAAGAAATATATTTTTACACATATAGTGTGAACATTACCTATAATATAATATATAGTCGTTAATTCAAAGAATCACCATTTTCCATTAAGATGAAACATAATGTGTTTTTATATATATGAAAAAATAAAAAATAAATTTTCTTTGTGAACTATTCTATTTTATTTTTTTCATTAAGATTGACTGCTATTGTGATTGATGGTCGTCCATGTTTTGGTCGATGAGTACCCTCATCATCAACAAAATCAGCAGCCTCGTGCTGCTACTATTCTTAATGGTTATAACGACGCGTGCACAAGGTATAGTCTTTCTTGTACTTAGACATAGTCTGCTTTTAAGTATAGTGAGTGAACGGTCACCGTATGTGTGAGAGTTCAACTAATTAGTATTCATTGATTATTGTTCTATTTATATAGAAAGAAAGAAAGACGAGAGTCAAAAGGGACGACTATAAAATATGTCAACAAACAAACAGAATATAAAGACTAATGATTGATGAAATTTCAATTCTTTAAAACATATATGTGACAAAAAAAAAATCAAATGAATCCGCTTTTAACTTCAATGAAATTTATTAGCACGGAGTTTTTTTTTCATTTTTATTTTTATGTCTTATTGAATAAATATCAAAGCTGAAATATTATTTTATTAAAAAAAGAAAAAGTCAAAAACATTGAAAAGGTTTCTTTAGGTCAGCCATGTACACTTCAATTTTTACCTGCACTTCAAATAATAACAATGCCCGAAAATACTCAAACAGGAAATCTTGTTGCACGTCTGCAAATAACTGGTACTTCATCAGAAATTTCTACTCGACTTATTTATAATAGTTCTGATGTTAAAACAAATGGAACAGATTATTTTAATTTAAATTTTACTGATCTTTATTTACGCTCTCGTATGTCTCTTTTTTTTTCTCTCAAATATTTAATTAATAACAGAAGAAGAATAAAATATTTTAATATTTTTGTTAGCTCTTGATTATGAATGGTGGACATCAAATGGGTATCCAAATCCATTTCGTTTTATTGTTGAATGTATAATTTTATCTGATAAATCAATTCATGATATTGATTTTCAACTTGACCTTATTGATATTAATGATAATTCACCCAAATTTTCTCAATTAATTTATTATATAAATTTACCTGAAACAACATCAATTAATACAATTATATCAACATCAATATCTGCACATGATCCTGATTCAGGTGTATCAGGAACATTTTCCTATTATTTAAAAAATACTTCATCATCCTATATTGTAAAATTAATATTTTTTTTTGACAAAACAAAATTATTTTATTTTATTCTTTTATTTAGTCTTATTTTCGATTAATTAGTTCATTGAATGCAAGTCTTATTTTAACTGAGACACTTGATTATAATTTAATGATACCAAATTTTAATTTAACAATCGTTGCACAAGTAAAAAGAAAAATGAGAAAATTTAAATAAAAATAATGAATCTTTTTTTCTAAGGATAATGGAAATCCATCATTATCATCTGAAGCAATTATTTCAATACATTTAATTGATATTGATAATTTAGATCCAAAATTTAATATATCAACATCATATAATCTTAATATTTCTATTGATACAAAAATTGTATGTTTCTACTTTCTTTTTTTTCTTTTGTATATAATTTTTAATATTAGGGAACTGAAGTAAAACCAAATGAAGGACGAATATTTGCTTATGATCAAGATATTGGAATTAATACAACAATTATTTATTCGTTTTTAACATCAAGTAAAAAAAAAAACTATTCGAAAAAATTTTTATATTTTAATTGTCAATTTTATCTATAGATATTTATTTATCAATTGATAAATATACAGGTATTATAACACTTCAATCAAATTTTGATTCAATAACACAGTTTGATATTATAGTTCAAGTAAAATTTATTTATTTTTTTGATAGAAAAAAAAAATATATCTGTAATTTATTTTAAAAAAAAAAGGCTCAACAAGAAAATAATTCAAATAGATTAATAACAATTATATTACATGTTTATGTTTATGAGTTAAATTTATATCCACCAAGATTTCTTTTATCACCTTATACAATAATTGGATATACAACAAATAATCATGATCAAATACCAATATTTAATGGAACTGTTGATGATATGGATATAGTAAAAATAAAATCTATATATATATATATTAATTAAATTTCATTATTTATTTTTTTAGAATCCAAGATTGACTTATGGTTATTCATGTAATTTATCATCATTTAATTTACAAATTCTCAAAACTAGGTAAAATCAATATAATATTTATTCTTTTTGTATGCTTTTCGGAAGTGTTTTATTTAAAACAAACTAGATCAATATACTACCTAAGAAGGATGATAAGACATGAAAAAAAAAATCATTATTTCATATTTGAAAATTTCAAATATTGTAGTGATCGTCTTTTAAATTAAATAATTATGAAAAAATTGCTCTATTTTATTCGTTAATAGATCGAACTCTTTTAATGGGGTTAACAATCATACTTCATAGAAGTATTTGTTTTCATTAGTCATTTAAAAATAAAAAAACAAACAAATGATTTAATTGAATCGTAGTGAAAACATTCAAATTGTGTTATAATAAAACTACTTATAAACCACTCTGTCTCTATAAGTAACGTGATGGTATTATATTTATGAAGTCTTTAAAATTGACATATCTAAAGGATAACTAAAAGATGATAGATAATAGTTACGAAATAATCTTAATACTGTAAATTATTATTAATTAGATGATGTTGATAAAAAATGCATCATTTGTATATCAAATAGAGAGTGAGAATAAATGCAACCAAAGAAAAAATAATCATTCATTATACATGATCTATAATAAAATATTTATTTTTATAAAATAGTCTTCATCAATTTCGAATTGAACCAATTAATTTTCAAAATCTTCCAATATGTGAATCTTGTTTATGTTTTCTCAATGTATCGGATGGACGATATGTAAGTTATTTAAAAAAAAAACGAAAATTTTTTATTAAATTTATTTGAATTTTTAGTCGGATCAAACAAATCTTAATATTTATTTTTATACTCCAATATCATTTTTAACAAATTCTTATCTATTCTCAATTGATTATCCATTGAATGATTCATCATTAAATATTGGTACTATTCAAGTATGAAAAAAAATTTTTCTATTTAAAAAATTCTTAGAAAAAACAATAATTTATTTTTAGATTATTAATGATAATCGTTGCCAAGTACAATATTTCATTCTTGGTCAATATAATACCTTATTTTCAATTTCATCAACAGGTAATTTAACATGGTTAAATATAACAAATTCTCCTAAACAAGATGCTTATCAATTTTCAATTGTTGTTCAACAAATATGTTCAATATTAATAAAAAATATTTCAACAGATATAATAATAACAATTCGTAATTTTCCATTAAATATAATAACATCAACAATAAATTCATCTCGAACAGATAATAGTACAACATATGCTATAATAGCAAGTGTTAGTGCATTTATTCTTATTATAATAGCAATATTATTTATAATTATTTATTATAATATTCAACGTGCTAAACATCGTGTTCCATCATTTTTTAAAATTCGTCAAAATTCTTCAGCACAAGGTTTAGCATTTTTTAAATCAAAAAGTCCAATAAATGAATCATCACCATATACATTAGGTGTACGTGATGATGATTCATCACATAGTAGTGATCAAATAACATCATCACCAGTTAATAATCGTCTTTTATCTGGACATTATAAAGTTAATGAACCACCATTACCATCATCAGTACCACCAATAAATACAACAATTGAACAATTATTATCAACATATGATAATCGTTCAACAAGTAGTTCATCAGGTTCATCTGCTATATGTGATCAACATACATCAACAAATACAGGTTCATTTCGTACAACAGTACGTGAAACAAATGATCATCAACAATTAGATACAATTAATGAAGATACACAATGGATTAATAATCAACAACAAAGACGTTCAAATGGTTTAAGACATCAAATTATTCCTGAAGATTCAATGGATATCATATCAGAATCTCATGAGGTAGACAATAAATATAATAAAAACACTAATGCTTATTTTGCTTGCTGTAATTCTAATAATTCTATTAATCATATATGTTTTCATTGTTATTCATTATTATCGAGCACGTCAACTCACTTATTATTATCTTCCTCTTCCTCCTCCTCCTCAGGTTCGACAACCGCTATTGATGCTTGTCGACAACAAACAACAACAACAACAGTTGAAGTAGGATCCAACAGCTTTAGTTATTATAATGCTCAATTCAGTCCGATTGCTGCTACTCGCTGCTAATCTTAGCTTTATTTATCTTTGCCTTTTCTTTTGTTTCTTTTTTTGTATTACTAATATATATAAATAGTTTATGCTTTTTTTTTCTTAATAATTGCTTGCATGAGGGGATTATCAAAATATTCTTTATATTGATATATTTGTTTTTTCAGTCTTCAATCAGCGGTGTTGGTACCGACATTGCATCATCATCATCAATATTATTACACCAACAATCCAGCACGAGAAATGTACACAGTCGACATTTAAACGAATATTTGACAGTATTTGTATAAAAATAATAAGCAAAAGAAAAATTTTAATTAAAGTCAACATTTATTTTCTATGATAATCGAGTTATATTCAAATTTCATACGTGCCTATTTCTTTTTTCTTTCAATTTTATCCTATTTGTTTGTTTTATATTATTGTTTGATTAATGATAGATTAGCAAATATATATAAATAATATGTTATAGAATATGAAAATTTCTATTAAGATAAATATAATGAAGATATATAACAAATATTAGATAATCAATAAGTTCGATTATATAAATTCGTAGTGATGAAATAGCTATGAAATGATGGTCTCTCAATACAATCAAAATTTTGTTTCTGAATAGCCACGAGATAATGATTATTACAGTGAACATCAAAAGTCTGATTCCACTTTTTTGTTTTGCTTTGTGTACTAAAATTACCCAAGATGAATTCTGATTCTATTATATATTTGAATACTCGAGACCACGTACTATATATCTATATACATTTATTAAATTTGAAAAACTCATCAATATGAAATCTAATAAGAAAAACAAACTTCCGTTCTAAAAAAAACTACAAAATGATATTACTATTGTAGAATACGCTCATGAACAGTCAGTCACAATGAATTCAGAAAACTTTTTATTTTATTATACTTTGTAGAACTTTCCTCACTAATCATTTTGGCAAAAGTGTTTTAAATTTTATGGAGAAATGATGATGTTATAGTAAAAATAATAAATACGGTGTGTTCCAAAATATTTGCAGCATAACTTGTTTTACGAATATCTCTGCACAGTCAAAAGATGTGCCATAAAAAGTTCAAGAGAAACTGTAAGAAGACACTATTGATTTCTTTTAAGGCTTTCTTTTAAACTTAACGTTGACTATCTCTATAAGAAAAAAATAATACTTGTTCTGTGTTTCACTTTATACATACTCCTTTTCTTTTTGTAAATGCATAGACGTTTTTGTCAAAAATACCGTGCATCACACATGATGTACCAGACAGTCAACGTGTTAAAATATGCAAATGACCAGATGGATGAAACTTTGCTTCGATTTCATTGATGTCTGTCAAAGCGAATATGAGACGTTGCTAAAGAATCTAAACGTAGAATATTTGCCGCTGAATTTTTCCATGTCACACAAGACCTTCGCTATCGTCCCATTCGATATGTCCTATTCATTGTCGCTATAATATTCTTATTCAGTAGATAGTTCAAGATCTAAGTATGAAACAAAATTCTATTCAACTTGAAGAGAGGTTAGTACGTTAAGTTTGCTATCCTACGTTAATTCTTCATTCTCAGCTGTGAGAGAGAGATGTTTCGCTGTAAAAACCATAGGTTGATAACTGTCTGGAGTTTCAATTTTCGCTTGAATATAGGATGAGTTTGGAACAAGATGATGGTACAAATAATTACTGATAATTTTATTTCCTGGTGCATCTTAATCAAAATTTGTACGAATGTGAAAAGAAAAGATTGGAAAAGGTGAGCTGGAAACAGCATAAACTCTAAATCCCGAGTTGATTCATGGATCAACGTTTTACGGTAAATTTCTTGATGGAGTGTCTATATGATCAAAATTTTTACCTTAAAATAGAGGAGTTGAACTTCAGATCCTAAAGTATCATTTCTATAAGAAACCGGTTGGACTTTGGATCTGAAAACGCAATTGCATTATTATAAATTGGGTACTTCTGGATCAAAGTCCAACTATTCTGTTTTTAGATACAAACGTCCTCAATCATCTCCATAGTTTATCACCCATTTTAATATAAAATACTCGTGCGCAAGTGAACTCGGAATTTTGATTTTACATGTTCAGCTCACTTTTTAGACCAAATGGAAATTACTTTAAGGACTTAATTTTTTCCAATTTTTTGAAACTTCCAAGTTTCAATTCATTTATTTGCCACGATCAGTTCAAACGAACATAAATAATTTAGATATATCCACAGAATATTCAAAGATATCGTAGTTATCTCTCAAAATAAATGTATTTATTATGCAAATATGCAGTTTATTCCGTTTATTAATTGTTGAATTGTTTATTCATTTCCTCGCATCATACAATACGTTACATGATAAGTGTATAAAAAAAAAAGAACGTTTCGTTTAAGAAAAAGAGTTATATGAAATGGTTTTCATTGATAAGACAAAGGACACAAATAAAAAAACCATACTAAATTTCATCGTCAGCGATGATGCCCCTGATCGACACTCAACTAATTCACAATCATCCAGTTTAACTTCAAACTTATTCTCGTCTTCCACACCTTTTATACCAACATAAACGAAGTCCACTTTTTCATTCGGTCTGTCAACAATTAAAGTCACTGTCTCACCAGCAGCTTTTACATTTTTCGATTTAGATATGAAATTTGGCCAGAGTGATCGAGAGAAACCATCTGATCTTGACTGATAATTAGTAAAGTCATCGGGGTCTTTTGGATTTCGAGTTGTGAATGAATGGAACAATTTGATTTTGCCATTGAATAGTTGAACACTGATCATGATCTTATTTCCAATGGCGACGATTTCGAGTTTCAAGAATTTGTATTTCTCTTTACCTACTTCACCAGTGACTGTCGTATTCGTCGGAATAACGGCTGGTTCAGTGCATGTCTTTGATGTGAACTGATTAATTGTTTGATCAAGAGCTGCATAATCAGCTATAGGAAAATAGTTTTCATTGGATGGAGGTGTACATATAGCACGTAATTCATTCAAATTAAGGTTATTACCAACACCAACACTAACCAAATGAATACCATTTGTTTTCAAAACATCAGCAGCTCCAGTTGTAGCTTGAAAATTGTCACTTGCACCATCAGTGATTACAAAGATGACTTGTTTCGCTCCTTCTTGTGATGGTCGAAGACCTTTTGCAGGCGAGAAAACATTGTTTGCTTGTTGAAGCGCTTGGGCCGTATTTGTACCACCTTGAAAATGAGTAGCACTGTTAACTTTCTGAAGTTTTTCTGTGAGTTCATAGTCAGTGTTCAGCCAAGTGAGAATTTGGTAATCACGGGAATAATTGATGATACCAACATGTGTCTTGTTTCGGCCGACATTGACTCGTCCAAGCAAATCTTTTGTAAAATTCAGTTGTAGTTGATAGTCAGCCGGAAGAATACTACCACTGGCGTCCAAGACAAGGCCTAAGTCCATTTTGAGTTCTTGTGTACATGCATCCAAACAGCAACGAATATGCGGAGGACTATTTTGACATTGTGGTCCTTTTGCTCCACTGCAGCCACAAAATTCACCAGCATCTTCTAAGCCTCGGATGCAATCTGGAGAACAAAAACCAGTGTGTGTTGCGTTAAACTGACAACTGCCACCTTGTCCTGGATAAAGATCACCACCACATTGTAGTTGTCGAAGAAATTTTGAATACTGTTTAGCTGCTTCAGGTAGTTCTTCAATACCACCAGTTAATCGATACCTTGAAAATCAGAATAAATAAATACAAAATCATCTAGATGGATCTATGGGCCATATATGTGAGAAACTTACCATAAGATTGACAATCCATAGAATGTCCCATCGGCATGTTGCGTTAATTCAGGTCCTAAAATGAGAGAAATGGTTTCTTCCGCATGTACTATGCATAATTGTGAGTGGGACATATGAGGTAATCTATGTATGTTTTAAGTAACTGAACTATCATTTTTATTCACAGTAAATGTGATATCTTCTGTATATTCATTTTTATGTAGTTTATATTGTAATCAAAATCGTTTCCGAATCGATTTTGAAGAAAAGAAGATTTAATCGATGTGATTGACATGCTTTATGTCTTGAAAACTTAATACAGTTAATGCGCCTCAAAGCAGACTTTGAAAAAATAAAACTTACCATTTATTAAATCTGGTTTTTTCCATAACTCAACAGCAATTTGGATTGCATTTTCGACTATTGCCGCCGATTCTGGATTGGAAAAGGATTGATATGTAGGCATCACTGACTGTAACCGTTCGTACATCCGCCTTCCACGTAAACCAAAGAAACCTCGACGACGAAACCGTGATCCATCACCAGACTGAGAATTTCCATATTTTTGGTCATCAGCAGAGAAGAATGCATCAGAACCTGTTGCTTCATCTTTTTGAAAATTCTCTGTCATCGTAGCTGCTATGGCCAAGAAAGCAGCTTTGGCTCGACAATTGGAGCAGATACCTGCTTGATTCATTCCATAGTTCAAGATTGATTGAAGATAAATGGCACGAGATGTGTTGTATAAGGCATAGAAGTCTAATGGATTAAGGCAGCCAGTGATACTCGGTAATTGTGTCTTGGGAACGCAGCAGCGTCGATTTTCACATGTAATCGCATCTAATGTTGTTCCTTGGCAATCGTCGATAGATGAACATTGACCAATAATGGATTCATGATATCTTCCAGTGCATCGTTGTTGCGCATTGGCAACAAGCAAATATGTAATTAGAATAAGAAAAAGAGATTTCTTCATTCTAAAAGTAATCTTTTTCAGAGAAAGCGTTTTTTTTTAAGACAGTTCTTTGATTATATATGATAGACAGCTATATTTTTTATCAAAGTTAAATATTTGAGTATCCTTGAGTACCGCAAATCCGTCGTTAATGTACACTTAATATTTGCAATTCATTGGATAAATATTTTTTTCTAAAGATAAGAGGATTATTTCGTCGATATTGTAAAATCACCATTATTGTAGGCGTGAAGAAATTAAAGAATTATAAACCACGACTCGACATCTTTGCGTTGTGAAATATTCGAAATTGTATTCAACTTTGTCAATGCTACTAGTAAAACACTATGGAACTCCCATAGCTTATTTTAAGAACATGAATTTGTCATGCTTCTAATACTATTGCCTTTATATGGCTTTTTGGTAGATAAAAGCAAAGAAATAGATAGCAGGATCTCTGCGACATTTTGCTGACAAAAACTGTTGTTATGAAGCACGATTTAAAAGGAGTGTTGAAGTAACGAGTGGCGCATAAAGAATTGCGCTGTTCGTATTTTCGATATTTCTCCTCTGTTATTCTTGATTAGAAACACTTTTTTAACCAAAAGATAGCATTTGGACTTCTCTACAAGATCACATATGATCTAATTCAAAAACTGTTCAGATGTATCAGAGAAAAGATGAAAAATAAAGACACATAAAAAGTCGTAAAAAATAACGAGTTGGCGAAATGAATAAGAGCTCTTTTTGTCTTATTTTTTCATCATTTCTCTCCATTAAAAACATACAAGTATCAAACGATGCAGCATGAAAATCTCTACAATCTACAAAAAACAATTATACAGAACGACGAAATTAAAAACACAAATCCATTTTTGACCAAAAAAAATATTATTTCATTACAGTCGAAATTTGATCGCTCAAAACTTTGTTCTCTTTGAAAACACAACGTGCAGCTACAAAATAGACAATCTCACGCTGCATCTTGTGGTGTATGTATATTTTCGTAGGTCAAAGTGATGAAAAAAATAGGATGCAAAGCGCGATTATTTATTATCATAATATCAACCGATTATTTTTTATAGCTTTTTGTATGTCTTTACTTTTCATCATTTTTCAGATATATCTGAACAGTTTCTAGATTAAATCTTATATCATTTTGTGGAGAATTTCAAGCGCTATTTTTTTTGGCAAAAATGTGTTTCTAATCAAAAGCATAATAGACGAGAAATTTCAAAAACACTAACAGCACAATTCTTTATGGGCCATCCGTTAGTATTATCCTCTCTCCATGCAATTACAGATAGTGATAGACGGTTTAACAAATCTGTCGTTGACGAGAGAAGTTGCTCGATTGTGTTTCACATTTCAATTCTGCAAGAATTATGCTAACAGCATTTTTATTTTCTTCCCGAAAAATGCCGAAAACGGCTTAAATATAAGGCATTGACGGGTTTTACTTTTGCGAGACTAGCCTTTTATGGCCTCGTGTCATTGGAAAGCCTAAGTGATACTATCGTCGAATACGTAACATCGGAGTCTTGATGAATCATAAGATGAAAAATCAGTATATATAAAAGTTTTCCTGAAAAAATAATTCGAAATCAGATTACTATTTGTCTCGATTCGCGGAAAGATATCATCGTGAGGAAGATGACGAGACCAAAAGAGAATAAGGATTGAAATTAAGGATCAGGATGAGCAAGGTAAGGGACAACCTAATTCAGTAATTCATTATATAACCTTCACGACACCGTCGATGTTGGAATGTGGCATTGATCAAATGCTCAGTTTCTTTCTCTATTAGCTCTTAAATATGACAATTCTTTTTACTCTGATGATCTATCTGAACTGAAACACCGGTCTCAATTTATCGAGACACCGGCGTTTATTGGCTGTAAATTTGCATTGTCAAAATGTCATAAATGAAATATAAAGTCAAGACTCCTTGTTTCTTGTGTACAACACACTTGATGCTTATCTCTCATATTTTTTCATACGCAAAACTCCTACGAAGGTACTAATCAATAAAACATTTTTTATGATATTCGAATAATACTGATAAACCTTGAGAATATTTCATGAGTGATTTATGCATCGCATAAAAACGCTAAATGTAATTCACATAAAACGACTTAGTATTAGTAACATACTTCGTATCTCCAATACAATCATTCTGAGGGTTTTAATTCACTATATCAATAAGTATATAGAAGTACATGATAAGATTTAAGTATATTACTGTATAATTCACTAAATTTTACTTTCAATGGAAAGAAGAAAGATTCTGTTCCAAAATGAATATTGAGTAGATTTTATTATATATTTTCTATTTTTGTTCTATGAAAGACTTTGGAGAAATCTCGTACTCTTTAAAATTCTTGTTGATAAAGAATGTAGTGAGAGAACTAGCTTTTGGGAAAGAGTCGATCATTTGACAAAAATGAATCATGCGAAAAATTTGATAGAATTCAAAAGCTGAGAAAAAATAAACAATATTTTGCACAATTGAAGAAGAATGATTGAATATTTCTTGTGTATGGTAATATTGATGATCGCAGTAGATGTGACGTTTAATATCCGCTTTGCCAATCCTTCATCTATTAGTGTCAAACTTTCAAAAAAGTGAGGACGACACTGAAGAAAAAGATTAAGATTTATCTTTGTGCATAAATTAAAAACGACATTCTCACCTTCTCATAGATTGATGTCAATTTGTATTGTCTAATAATATGACGTCATGTAGATTCTAGGTTTTGCATACGGTATAATTTCATCTTTCGAATGTTTAATATAAATCAAACCTTCTCACTTATTATTTGTGCACTAATCACTAATGCCAAGATTTAGGTGCGGATACTTTAACATAAGCAAAAGATCGACTTGCTGAGAAAATGAGTCATTATAATAAAATAGTGATTGTTGATAGTGAGGGTGAAACACAGATACATGCAAAAGACAGGGAAAGGGCATCGTACTGCCTGTAGGCGAAGGCGTAAACATCAACATAGGACTTTTTATCTAATAGACCCTAGAAGACTCTGATAAATAAATCTTATTTCGAATATATAGAAGTTTTGAATTGTTTTATAATTCAAAAGCGACATGAACTCTTTATCTGAGAATATTTTTTTCTCGAGCAATAGACTATAAATATGAAAAAATAATTGAATTTTTTGCATCGAAAATGACATATGCCTCTACAATTCTTGGAAAAATTTTCTAGCACATGTGTATTTTTCTAATTGTCAAGTCACTTCAAAAGTTTCTCACATGCGTCATATCTTTGACATTGTCCTAGCTGTAAACCGATTTTTTGACTACGATAGGATGAGAATGCATTTGGTTAACCAACATTGTAAACAAACTAACATTTAGTCAACATTTAAGTCAGCAAAATGTGCGTTGCTCCCTCTAATAGAGCTTTGTTCCAAGTTATTACTGAACTCTCCTTATGTTTCCTGTAAACAATAGAATGGACCACAAATCTAGAACAGTCAAATGTACCGAAAAGAAGATCTTTTTAATAGTTTGATCAGTGCACACAGTTCTAATGAAAATCAAGCCCAAAATAATCGTATGCCATTCTAGACGGAATTTTTTCGAAACTGTACCTCATTTGGAAACTGAACATCACAGAGCTACATAATCTGCCCACACGAAAATGCGCAATTGTCATGCAGAGATTTTTGTTTAACCAGAAGAGTAATCACCTGATAAATTGGACGTCATTCTTCCTCTACAAAACAAAATCTCTTCAATCGACGCACAAACAAACTCTCATTCAATAAAAAAAGGATCATGTTATCTGTAAAAACAAAGAGAATTTTCTCTGAAGTATTAACTGATACCAATCTTTGCAAGCTGCTAATTTTTATCAGAAGAATATTATACAATGCGCTGCTTCAGCTGAAAAAGAAGCAGCAGCACATCGACTTTTCCTTTCCTCTTTTCGAATGCATCTCATAAAATTAACACATTCGATTTCTCATTTGCTGTTACATCGTGAAACTACTACAGCGTGCTGAGTCCAATTTTATCTTGTCAAAAAATTAAATGTAAGTGCTGTTGAAGATGATTCATTGTTGAACTTCGGAATGCTCAAGTGCATTTGAATGTGTCTATGGGCAGTCACTAGGGTCAAACGGCGACCTCATTCAAATCTAACAAAGCTTTCAGGGGTTGTAGAACTTTTAAGTTGATCACTTAAGTAGTAAAGTTTTTAAAATTTGATCATATTTTCATCGAAACATATACAAAATACTTGTACCACATTTTTGTCATTTTTGCAGTTTTTAGCAAAAACTACAGTCGGAATAGTATCGAAAAACTGATTGTATGTCATCGTTTATCACTCGGATCATTAAGCCAATGGCAAATTCAGTTTTCTCATAGAAAACTGCATCAGAATCTATAAAAACTAATAGAATTTTCATGAAAATATTTGAAACTCCTTTCTTTACTATATGAAGTAACACTTAATAAAAGTGTTTGAAAGATTTGATCAGAAAAGTAAAATAAATCAGGATATTGGTATTGGTAGTTCGATATAGAACAAAACTTGCTCTATAATATGCACTATTAATAATTAGTTCTCTACTTGTTGTTAAAGGATTAATTCAATATCAGCGCTTCTTTTATTTAAAACTAACAAAATAACTATTTGGGTATTGTCACTTACATTACCAAGAAAACCTGATGATAACATAATTAGAGGTTAACAGAAGATATCATGAATGGATATGACGTCGATCGATGAGATTATTGTTTTTATTAAATAAAGATTTTCTTTTGTTTACTTCTCGATATCATTATTAAGGATGTCTAACAAATGTATTATTTGGTGTTCACATCCAGAGCATGTTAAACTCTTACTGAATGGAAAGAAGCGCTTTTTGAAGACACGTTTAAAATTGTTACAACCGAAAGGGAAAAAAGGGCAATAAATATAGAATTGTCAGAATTTATTAATAATTGTCATGAAGCTATCTCAAATGGACCTTGAATAAGATTGATAGAAGATGATTGTTTTTGTTCAACTGATTTCCAAAATGAACAATATCATTTCATGTCTTATAAACACAATCTCTGTAACTAACGACACGTGATCTTCACATTGTAAGTTTTATAATATGCTATCACAATTGCAATCTTCCTCACAAGACATACTCTAGAAGGATGTACTCCAAAAAGTGAACATATTAAGTAATTTAAATTTACTACGTCATTGCATAACCGAAAAAGTACAAACAAAGCAAATTCTCTTTTTGATTTCAAAAAGACAATACATATCTTCCATGGTAGCAAGACATTTTTTACAATTTCCGTTACTAATTCAGTGTATTCGCTTCAGTTAAAACCAGTAATGATGAAAGCAGTGCAGCAAAAGTAATTATCAGTAATTGATTAGAACAAATGATTCTGGCACCTGTCGATGGAGTGGTCATTATGGTTAGTTTATCGTCAATAACTACAGGAAATGGTACGACAAAATTATAACTAAATCCAGTCGCGATTATTATTTCATCGATCATCAACGAAACAGAAACAGCCGAGAGGTTGCCTGTCATCACAGGTGTTGCACAAATTATTTCATTTAAATCAAAAAATAATCCGTCGGTTTTGTTATTGCCAAACATGCAAATAACTTTTTTACATATCATGCTTTCGAATCCAAATCCAAAAAGTGTTATATTAATAGATGTATCATGCGGACCATACAAAGGTAGTATATTGGATACATTCACAGTGGCGTTATCAAAAGTTTGATTGCATATGAAGTCGTAAGCGGATTCGACAAATAGATTCCACTCGATTTCCCATTTAGTGAATCCTTCTTTTTTACGACTTTCTGGAATCGAACTATATTGTATAGAGTTCCAGGCGAATTGTTTCAAATCAGCTAGATTTAGACCCCATGCCATTGTAGCTAAATAGAAGTCTACGGTCAATTGATTATAACCGAAACTTCCTGGATCATCACCAGCCAATACAATTGCGATACCACTACGATGATAAGTGATGCCTGGATGATTGCGTAGATCAGCAACATAACCTAGTTACAGATAATCATAAATAAAAATGAAAAATTTAGATAAAAAGACTGTTTTATAATTAGTTGAAATTACCTAATATCTGATTGCTTGCGAGACATATTTCAATTGCGATTTGACGTTCACGGATGTAGTCAAACAAATCTGGGCGTTTTGCTAGGCTGAGACCATGACCGATACGATGAGTTCGAAGTATAATAGCATCGTAGATATTTTCAAAGGTTCCCACGTCATCACCATAATTTGATGATACATGCATTTCGGGCCAATTTGTTTCACCAGCATGAAAAAATAGATTAAACGATCCATTACTAGTTTGAGAATAATTGAAGGCTTCGATTAGGCTATCACTATGAAACAAAAGTGTATGTCCTTGATCTTCTTCACCAACCATGTCGTACCCTCGAATGAAGTCTGGATATATTTGTTGAAGTCTTATGAAGTTATCAATATCAGATTTTATTTTTTCCTTTGATATAGATCTTAAACTGTGAATTAAGAATACAAAATCGATTAGTTTTGGATTTTTGTTAATGTAATCTTTTTTAAATTGTATTAACATATTCAATTCTTCAGTTGGATTGACGAATATTTTTGAACCATTGGTATCAAAATAAAACATAGTTCCAAAAAAGTTTCGTCTAAACTCTAATAATTGAACATTTTCTTCAAGTGCATTGTCCAAAACCAGTTTCATGTAATTGAAACGTGTTGAATTAAATCGAACTACATCATCATAGAAATCAAATACTCTATAATCATTTGTAACATTCCACCTAGCTGCTGTATCTGTTGGATATATTGGCACATTGAGATCATTCAAAATTCCACTGAATGTTGTCTTTTTAACAATCTCTAGAATAGTCCAGTTTGAATCCTTGATCTTTGTCCAACCCTCAGGGGCATTCAACGGAAAATAACTGAGAAAATATTTGTTTGTTGTGCAACTGCTCTGATCACATATGTATAAAAATTCGTAGTCTGAAGAGTTCTGAATTGATTCAAGCAATAATCTTCTGTCAAGAATTTGAGATTCATGTATATGCAGATTTCCACCTTTAGGTAACAACCTTAGAAATTGAAATAAAGAGCTATTTGTAATATTTGCAACTTCAGTCTCGATAGGACGAGCAGGATAAAAATAAGTCTTCGTTTTAACAAATTCAGTTGCTCGAAGCCATTGTAAATATAAATTGGTAATTATCTCTTTCGCATTCAAATTATTTTTTATCTGAATAGCTCGATCGCTTCGTCTAATTTTATTCCTTGCCAGCATATAAGAATATTGATTGAATGGTAATGGTAAGGTAACAACATTAGTCAATGATGACAGTAGAATAAATGTCGGCAACGAAATCATTCTATATTAATTGTTTTTAACCCACAAAGAAAGTATCTATATTTATATTGATGACAATAATTATTCGAATCACTTTTAAATATAAATCGTACTATCTGCAACATAGATTTAATAAATATGTAAAGACTTAGAAAAAAAAAGACAACTTAATAGAGTAATTCCATTAAAACTCATCCACAGGCACATAGATCTTCACCTTCCAATCTGCATTTTTCAGAAATTGAAGCATTCAACATTCTATGGTATTCAGCAAAAATATCCTATGAATTTTTAATAGCCATTAGAAATGTTTGAAATTACAATCAGTAGGGAGACAAAATAAGATCGTTGATTCAAGTGCTACTTACAATTATTCTTTATTACCATGATGTAGACGATAAAACAATAGGAATGGCTATGATAACAGGCTCTAACGCTTTAATCGGTAGAAAATCATCTGAATGATAGATCAACCATTTAAAATCTCTATTCGGACCCGAGGTGTGTCGATCGGCTGATCGTTGGAACCACTTTCATCTATTATACAATGTAACTAGATAGACTAATTAATCCATAACCTGAATATCCAAATATCGATACTTATCTTTTCAATTTCCTTTTAAGTTGCTTGGAAAATCCAAAATATATCTACATTACTTTTATTTACAAAAGAATACTAATTATAATGAATAAACTAGCTAAATCAATGAATCGATAATAAATAATGTCTCTATAGACACTGGCAAAATGCAATATTCCATAACACGTTATCATAAAATATCATATAAGAGAGAGAAATGAAAAATGCAGAAAATTTCCAAATATATTCAAGCACTGCCTAAGAGATAATCAAATATTCGCATAGTTATTATATTATACACTATCTATAAGGACGTTAGAATTAAATTCAAGATAGAGTTCTTATGTACATAATTACAGATGAAACCTTTTACTATCAAGGAAACATATTTGAGTGTCCTCCCTGTGAAGCAGTTAAAAGCGATTCTATCTGGTAGAGGCTTTGATGAGTATCGATACAGCTACGATAGCAGAAAGATAATATGAAAATGAAGAAAGTTTGTTTCTCTCATTTTTGCAGATCTAAATGAAAGCATCTAAGACATTGATATTAGAGATATTCATCAAAGTCTCTTGCAAATAGAACAGTTTTAAATTGCTTCTCAAGGATGGTACTGGCATATGTTTCTTCATAAATATTGATTCACTAAAACTTTGAATTTTAACTGTTCTATAAAATTTGATATGGTGTACGCAGAACTTTTATTCGTCAACCGTATGTAGCTCAGAAAAATTTAGATACCTGAATTTACTTTCAAAGATTCTGATAACTTCTATTTATATTAATTGATTGACATAGCCATTATGATATTTTAGAGGATCAAGTCAAAACTACGGTGTAACCACTAAATTGAAAATAGATACTTGAATCTGTTAAATTTTTTCATTTATCTGTAGTTGTTCCGATCTTATTTTGAGTAAATGGCAAAAAAATATATACAGATGATCTCATTAAGTAAGACGTAGTTGTTACATATTTAACTAAAGATAATACAGTTCTTGATAAAAAAAACCATATGAATAGATATTTAGGAAATCAGAGTGCATGAATGGTGTATGTAATAAATGATACTCCAATGATTTTTCTACACTATTTCATGCATACATCATGAAGAAATGGTTGCTTATTTACAACTAAGATACTGCTCTCATTTCCATATTTATCATATACGCCTTTTACTACTTACACAATTGATCGAATATACAAAAAAAGGCAAGTAGTAAGGTTACTTGCATGTTTTACGATTATAAAAGAGCAACACAATTATATTTTATGGCATCGATATTTTAAAGTAAAGAAGAAACAGGAGCAAATACAACTTGTTTAAAAATCTGCTGAAAATGTAAATTCGTGTAACTTCTCTATTTACCAAAACCTAATGAACTAATCTTATTTCATAAAGTCGATATGATCACGAAGTTTATAATGACGCCAACGAAATTCACAAAGAACATTAAAAGATTTTAAATTGGACTAACACCTTTTTAGAAGGACATTTTAAAAATATGTGTGTCAAATGGTATTGGACAATTCAATACTCGAATATCGTAAAATATAGGATCAGCAAAATACATACTATAGAGAAGATTCTGGAAAATTTATTTTTGTTTAGTATAGACAATCGAGATATGGTCTCTTCGACAATTTTCTAGAGCGAATCAAACTCTACTATCATTTACCGATGTGCGAGAAACCAACTTTATTTTAATGGAATGCAAAATATGATCAAAAGATATTCAAAACTAATTAAACAAGAAATGACTTTAATGACAACATATCCACATAAAAGAAAAACTAACTTCTTTTTCCATAGATCAATGGTCTCTGATCATTTTGTACCACTTTATTTTATATTCCATATAACGTCAAATTTTTGTGCCTGTTATTTGTGATATTTCT
>JAJEKB010025252.1:0-24630 GCA_022393335.1 Macrotrachela quadricornifera | reverse complement strand
AATTCTTCTTATTTAAACACTATGAAAAATTTATAATTATCATCTAAAAGAAAAATTTTCTTTTTTTTAAATTAATTTCTCTTAAAATAAAGTTTTATTTCATAAATCAATAGGCGTCGCCACTATTTCTCTTGACATCACATCTAATTTGAAGTTGTTATGTTGTAGTGTAAGATATAAATACATATATTTGCTTGAAGTTATTGAAAAAAAGAAAAGAATTATTAAAATGACAACATCAGATCATCGTCATTCTAATGATAATAATAATCATACAAAAGATGTTGAAATTGATTCAGGTATTTAGAGAAAAATTATTTTACATTAAATTCTTTTAAACTTTTTTGTTTTTTTAAATATTAAAAGAATTATTAGAATTAGAAACAGCTTTGAATGATATTGAAAAAGCTATGGATAAAATTGAATCACAAAATTCCAATATTCAAACAAAACTACGTGATTTACTTGAATCAAATAGACAAATGGCAAAAGAATTCACTGATATACGACGTGGTATGACAAATAAATTTAAAGATGTAACTCAACAACTAGAACAAACACCTGGTATAGCACATGATTTAGCTGCTGTTACATCAAATACATTAACAAAAATTGAACAAGATATGTCATCAACAAATGATATGAATAATTTTAAATAATTTTTCTCTTTAGTACATTTATTTACTTTTTCTTTTTTTTTTCTAATAAAAATCATTCCTTTTCTTGTTTCATCTTTATGCATTTAGTTGTTGCACATTAAATTTTTTTTTGTTTCTATATCAATATGAATTGTCATATTTAGGTTTAATTATTTTTTAGATTTGATACAAAATTTTACTTTAAAAATAAAATGAGTCGAGCAAATGCTAAACAAAATCTTGATACACGACGTGTTGTAGGTAGTATGAAATGCATAAAAAAATGTTTCTTTCTTTCAATTGAATAATACTCTGATTTCATATAGTTTTAATTACAAAAAAGTCCGATTTTTATTTCTCTTCGTTTACTTTCTTAAAGAAACTTTTTCGAAAAAGTATTAAATTTGTAGCAAAAAACGTCGTTAATTGCTCGAAATAATTATTAATATTACATCAAATCAGAGCATTATCTCTTGAAAAAACATATTTATGCATGCTGTCTATGTAATTAATAAAATAATTTTCTAATTTTTTTTTTTATTAAAAGACACAAGAATTATTAACATTAACATATGGAGCATTTGTTGCACAAATACTTAATGATTATGAAAATGTAGATGAAGTAAATAAACAACTTGATAAAATGTAAGTTTTATTATAAAAATATTTTAAATAAATAAAATTATTGTAAATATTATTTATTTTTAGTGGTTATAGTATTGGTGTTCGATTAATTGATGATTTTCTTGCTCGAAATCCAAATATAGGTCGATGTCATGATTTTCGTGATACAGCTGATATTATTGCTAAAGTAAATCAGTTTTTTTTATTTGAAATAAATTTACTTTCTTTTTTTTTTTTTTAGCAAGGTTTTAAATCTTATTTAGGTATTTCACCCACAATTACAAATTGGTCATCAGCTGGTGATGAATTTTCTTTATTACTTGATGGTAATCCATTAATAGAATTTGTTGAATTACCAGAAGGATTAGGTCAAAGATTAAGTTATAATCAAATGATATGTGGAGCAATACGTGGTGCATTAGAAATGGTTTGTTTTTATTATTATTATTATTGTATTTTTTTTTTTGATTATTTTTTTTTAAGATTCAATTAGAAGTTGAATGTCGATTTGTTCAAGATCAGTTAAAAGGTGATAATGCAACTGAATTACGAATTAAATTTTTAAAGAAATTAGAAGATGCTTTACCAATTGGTGAAGAATAATTGATTTTCTTTTTATTTGGCATATTCTATGCAATACTTTTCGTTTGTTTTTTTTAAATACATTTTCATTTCCATTCTTTCTTTCTCGTTGTCTTTTTGTATCAAATGACAGATAACGTCAGTGTAATTCATTTTTTAAAAACGAAAATAAATGATTGATCATATCAAAATTTATTATTACTTTTGTCTAATAAAGAAAATCATTAAAAACAAAAAAAAAGATACAAAATTTCATTGTTATTGACCTATTATATGTATGATTTGTTTCTTCATCTTCATCTTCTTCTCTTTTAAATGTCATAATGCAAGTGAGATGCGTGAACATGACATGTATATGAGACATCTTACAATTACCAATGAATCCTCTCTATAATTTAGTCGTGTTCATCTATTTCTTTTCTTTTCTATTTTCAATTGAATATAAACGAATGCGGATACGATGAAACGATGTGTAATAAGGAAACAAATAAGTTGCTAGTTAGTATGCTTGACAAATTTGATCATCGTTTGCCTGTTGACTGATATTTGATATGCCTCGTTGCACTGTCTGGTCATCTTTTTTTCTTTTTTTTTCTATATCTCTCTCATCAAGTTAGAAGCTTAAGCAAATAAGCCTTGAACTTCTTTTTAATTCAAATGGACTTAAGGGACACGACAGATAGATATGTATATAGTAGTAGTATAATGATGATGCAATCTTATAGTAACTAAAAGCAATGACGCCAAACCAAATCTCAATTGACACTTCGTCGATGAGAAGAAGAATAAGAGAAAGAGAAAGAAAAATTGCTTTACAGGTATGTACATTCATTATTACTAGAGAAATATAAAATTTTACCATATGTTTGATGCTTGTTCCACTGTACATACATGTACAATATTTGCACAAATTATACCACTTTTTTTTTTTTACTTTTATGAATAGACAAAAGTCGGTTGCTTGTCGTCCTCGAGAAATAAGATCCGATTCTTATTGATGTTAACAATCGGCCTTTTCTTTTTTATATCATACATGTATATTGTATGTACTCATATACATAATAATTGCCAGTTTTTCATGGATAATCATCAAAGAATATAATAGGTAAACGTAAAATACACACATAGATACATATAAATATATATTTATATATACCTACTAGGCAAACTTACATAGTTGAACAGAAGTGTTCATAGTATATTCATAGATTTGTTATCATTCTCATATGTATATGTTTGTCTAATATTATTTCATACTCAAGCTAATACAATAGAGACAATTCGATTGCTTTCTCTGGTCTTTAGTTATATTATATTTATCTCATTATTGCTTCCAGGTACCGCATATCATTTTCTTTGCAAATTGGTTTTACTATATACTTATTCTCTTTTGATAAATGGTAGTAGAGCGAATCTGATGACCAAGCTGTTTCACCTGTTGGCGGTGCATGCATAGCAAGTTTGATCTTTTCTTTAAATTGATTCATCATTATTTATATTCTCATAGAGAAAAAAAAAGTCGCCGATTTGATTGCACATTCAAATTGATCAAGTAACAGATTTCTTTTAGTATACATCTATATATATATATTAGTTGTTGAATTGGCTCATTAGATAGATATAGATATATTAAATTGAAATAAATTATGAATAGTAGTTTTGATGTAAAATATGATGTAATTTTAAAATGTTTAACAATTGAGAAAAAATTGAATGTATTTATTGCATGTTTAATTGTACTCTTTTGAAGATCATCAACAATATATATATATACTTGTCTATATATATGAGAAAGAAGAAAGAGTTGTTCATGCGAAACAAATTATTGAGCGGTGAACGATGTATTTGTAAGATAGGTGTAGGGTGGCTGAAGTACGCGTGAGGAGAAGATTGATCATAATCGATGTATATAGATACGATGATGATGATGATGACAGTGAGACAAAAAAAGAGACAAATCGTTCACCTTTAAATGAGTGACGGGTGAGTTTATAAATGCATATATACAACCAATTACGCTTGCTTTCTTTATAAACATTTTACTCAATTCATATAATAGTAGTTGTTGTCATTATTTTATTTTATCGTACTACAATCGTCACGGAGTAAAAACAACGACGACGACGACGACAAGAATAAAATTAAATGAACCGTATAAAATGGAAATATAATTACGAGACGCAAACATAAATAGAGACAAGATTCAAATTAAGATTAATCGAAAGATTTTTGATTTTGATATTAAATAAAAAATAAATAAATAAATAAATAATCAAAAAAGATGAAATCAGTTAGTTTATATTTCCTTTTTCTTTTCAATAATTATTATAATCGAAGTTTCATTGATTTTTTTTTAATATTTTTATGAAAATAATTCAATCTATAAACGTATCTCATCATCGATATTTATTCTTTGACAAACAACACGGCTTTACCGTATATATGTTTGCATAACACTTGTCAGATCTCTTCATCAGTTGCCGTTGCATACATAAACATCTCGCGATAGATTGACCGAATTTTAGAGATTAATTGTTTCTGTGACGATAGTCAACTAAACGTGTAATATTATTGATTGATTTCATTTTACATTTTCTAATCATTCGATCATCATCATCATCATATTGAATAGTTCAAATTTTTCTTGACATATATTTGTTATATTCAACACATTCTTTTTTTTTCATCAGATCAGTAGTTGTATGAAATAGATACGTGACAAAAACATATAATCATATTTTAGATGAGATAGGAAATGAATTTTTCCATTTCATATCTTATTATATATAGTTCCGGATATGTACATACTTATTGACCTTTTCATTTAATCAATAAGCGAGTTGATTTCCGGAAAATTTCTTTTCTTTTCTGCTAATATTTTATCCTAAGGGATAAACTATATAGCAGATGTTAATTGAAAATATATTGATTATTGATTTTGAATGATTCACAAAATAAAATATGAATATCGTGACATTTACTTATTCTTTCAATTTTTAACAAACCGAAAAAAAAAAGAAGAAATTGAATGAATAAAAGGTTTCAAGGCTAATCTTATTCTGAAGAGGATGGCACTATTGCACTTACGTGCATGTTTGTTCTCTCTCTCTCTCTCTGTCTTTTCACTGGTAATTGGATGGAAAAAGAAAGAAAGGTGTTCTTTCGCTCTTCTCTCTTTTGCTTATTGTACAGTTCTTTCTCTCACTCTCTTTTTTTTTCTTCTTTTTTTTTTTTCTTTTGAAACATTATATTTCAATTGTATATGTATATGTTCTGTCTTTTTCTCATTTTACAATCATTATAGATTTGATTGAGCATGTTGATGACAAAGTTAAACAGATTTGGCATTGAAAAGAAGTTTATGATGGTCAAACGAACGAAAATAATACCTTAAACGTTAATCGATCAGTCATTCAAAATTGACTGGACATTACAGTAAGACACATTTATATCTTAGTCTTTATTTTTATTGAACAATAAATCTGTTTAAAGATATGATTAGAGATGATCTTGTTTATCAAGTCTTCTTGCTTTTTTTTTTCTTAGTTAATACTCATTCTATTTGGAATTGTGTAATATACATACATGCATATATATATATATATGTATAAATTATCCTTAAGAATTTTATATGATGTATTATGCGTCTAGAAGTAATAGTATAAAAAAAAAAAAAGAAGAATGATTTTGACGTTATTTTGCATAGTTATCGATGAGAATGACGAGAGTCACATCCTATGAATGTGTATATGCATAATCATCGGAACATAACAGAAACAAAAGAAAGACAGACTGAACTAAGCACGTTCGGATTTAAACAATAGAGAAAAAAAGGTAAGATGGATGGAAAGAGTCAAAAGAAATATTTTTTTACACATATAGTGTGAACATTACCTATACTATAATATATAGTCGTTAATTCAAAGAATCACCATTTTCCATTAAGATGAAACATAATGTGTTTTTATATATATGAAAAAATAAAAAATAAATTTTCTTTGTGAACTATTCTATTTTATTTTTTTCATTAAGATTGACTGCTATTGTGATTGATGGTCGTCCATGTTTTGGTCGATGAGTACCCTCATCATCAACAAAATCAGCAGCCTCGTGCTGCTACTATTCTTAATGGTTATAACGACGCGTGCACAAGGTATAGTCTTTCTTGTACTTAGACATGGTCTGCTTTTAAGTATAGTGAGTGAACGGTCACCGTATGTGTGAGAGTTCAACTAATTAGTATTCATTGATTATTGTTCTATTTATATAGAAAAAAGAAAAAAGAAAGAAAGACGAGAGTCAAAAGGGACGACTATAAAATATGTCAACAAACAAACAGAATATAAAGACTAATGATTGATGAAATTTCAATTCTTTAAAACATATATGTGACAAAAAAAAAATCAAATGAATCCGCTTTTAACTTCAATGAAATTCATTAGCACGAAGTTTTTTTTTTCATCTTCATTTTTATTTTTATGCCTTATTGAATAAATATCAAAGCTGAAATATTATTTTATTAAAAAAGAAAAAGTCAAAAACATTGAAAAGGTTTCTTTAGGTCAGCCATGTACACTTCAATTTTTACCTGCACTTCAAATAATAACAATGCCCGAAAATACTCAAACAGGAAATCTTGTTGCACGTCTGCAAATAACTGGTACTTCATCAGAAATTTCTACTCGACTTATTTATAATAGTTCCGATGTTAAAACAAATGGAACAGATTATTTTAATTTAAATTTTACTGATCTTTATTTACGCTCTCGTATGTCTCTTTTTTTTCCTCAAATATTTAATTAATAACAGAAGAAGAATAAAACAAAATATTTTAATATTTCTTAGCTCTTGATTATGAATGGTGGACATCAAATGGTTATCCAAATCCATTTCGTTTTATTGTTGAATGTATAATTTTATCTGATAAATCAATTCATGATATTGATTTTCAACTTGATCTTATTGATGTTAATGATAATTCACCCAAATTTTCTCAATTAATTTATTATATAAATTTACCTGAAACAACATCAATTAATACAATTATATCAACATCAATATCTGCACATGATCCTGATTCAGGTGTATCAGGAACATTTTCCTATTATTTAAAAAATACTTCATCATCCTATATTGTAAAATTAATTTTCTTTTTAGTAAAACAAAATTATTTATTTTATTTTTTATTTTTTATTTAGTCTTATTTTCGATTAATTAGTTCATTGAATGCAAGTCTTATTTTAACTGAGACACTTGATTATAATTCAATGATACCAAATTTTAATTTAACAATCGTTGCACAAGTAAAAGGAAAAATGAGAAAATTAAAATAGAAATAATGAATTTTTTTTTCTTCTAAGGATAATGGAAATCCATCATTATCATCTGAAGCAATTATTTCAATACATTTAATTGATATTGATAATTTAGATCCAAAATTTAATATATCAACATCATATAATCTTAATATTTCTATTGATACAAAAATTGTATGTTTCTATTTCCTTTTTTTTTCTTTTGTATATAATTTTTAATATTAGGGAACTGAAGTAAAACCAAATGAAGGACGAATATTTGCTTATGATCAAGATATTGGAATTAATACAACAACTATTTATTCGTTTTTAACATCAAGTAAAAAAAAATCAATTCGAAAAAAGTTTTAGGTTTTAATTGTCAATTTTCTCTTTAGATATTTATTTATCAATTGATAAATATACAGGTATTATAACACTTCAATCAAATTTTGATTCAATAACACAGTTTGATATTATAGTTCAAGTAAAATTTATTTTTTCGATAAAAAAATATATCTGTAATTTATTTAAAAAAAAAAGGCTCAACAAGAAAATAATTCAAATAGATTAATAACAATTATATTACATGTTTATGTTTATGAGTTAAATTTATATCCACCAAGATTTCTTTTATCACCTTATACAATGATTGGATATACAACAAATAATCATGATCAAATACCAATATTTAATGGAACTGTTGATGATATGGATATAGTAAAAATAAAATCTATATATATATATATTAATTAAATTTCATTATTTATTTTTTTAGAATCCAAGATTGACTTATGGTTATTCATGTAATTTATCATCATTTAATTTACAAATTCTCAAAACTAGGTAAAATCAATATAATATTTATTCTTTTTGTATGCTTTTCGGAAGTGTTTTATTTAAAACAAACTAGATCAATATACTACCTAAGAAGGATGATAAGACATGAAAAAAAAAATCATTATTTCATATTTGAAAATTTCAAATATTGTAGTGATCGTCTTTTAAATTAAATAATTATGAAAAAATTGCTCTATTTTATTCGTTAATAGATCGAACTCTTTTAATGGGGTTAACAATCATACTTCATAGAAGTATTTGTTTTCATTAGTCATTTAAAAATAAAAAAACAAACAAATGATTTAATTGAATCGTAGTGAAAACATTCAAATTGTGTTATAATAAAACTACTTATAAACCACTCTGTCTCTATAAGTAACGTGATGGTATTATATTTATGAAGTCTTTAAAATTGACATATCTAAAGGATAACTAAAAGATGATAGATAATAGTTACGAAATAATCTTAATACTGTAAATTATTATTAATTAGATGATGTTGATAAAAAATGCATCATTTGTATATCAAATAGAGAGTGAGAATAAATGCAACCAAAGAAAAAATAATCATTCATTATACATGATCTATAATAAAATATTTATTTTTATAAAATAGTCTTCATCAATTTCGAATTGAACCAATTAATTTTCAAAATCTTCCAATATGTGAATCTTGTTTATGTTTTCTCAATGTATCGGATGGACGATATGTAAGTTATTTAAAAAAAAAACGAAAATTTTTTATTAAATTTATTTGAATTTTTAGTCGGATCAAACAAATCTTAATATTTATTTTTATACTCCAATATCATTTTTAACAAATTCTTATCTATTCTCAATTGATTATCCATTGAATGATTCATCATTAAATATTGGTACTATTCAAGTATGAAAAAAAATTTTTCTATTTAAAAAATTCTTAGAAAAAACAATAATTTATTTTTAGATTATTAATGATAATCGTTGCCAAGTACAATATTTCATTCTTGGTCAATATAATACCTTATTTTCAATTTCATCAACAGGTAATTTAACATGGTTAAATATAACAAATTCTCCTAAACAAGATGCTTATCAATTTTCAATTGTTGTTCAACAAATATGTTCAATATTAATAAAAAATATTTCAACAGATATAATAATAACAATTCGTAATTTTCCATTAAATATAATAACATCAACAATAAATTCATCTCGAACAGATAATAGTACAACATATGCTATAATAGCAAGTGTTAGTGCATTTATTCTTATTATAATAGCAATATTATTTATAATTATTTATTATAATATTCAACGTGCTAAACATCGTGTTCCATCATTTTTTAAAATTCGTCAAAATTCTTCAGCACAAGGTTTAGCATTTTTTAAATCAAAAAGTCCAATAAATGAATCATCACCATATACATTAGGTGTACGTGATGATGATTCATCACATAGTAGTGATCAAATAACATCATCACCAGTTAATAATCGTCTTTTATCTGGACATTATAAAGTTAATGAACCACCATTACCATCATCAGTACCACCAATAAATACAACAATTGAACAATTATTATCAACATATGATAATCGTTCAACAAGTAGTTCATCAGGTTCATCTGCTATATGTGATCAACATACATCAACAAATACAGGTTCATTTCGTACAACAGTACGTGAAACAAATGATCATCAACAATTAGATACAATTAATGAAGATACACAATGGATTAATAATCAACAACAAAGACGTTCAAATGGTTTAAGACATCAAATTATTCCTGAAGATTCAATGGATATCATATCAGAATCTCATGAGGTAGACAATAAATATAATAAAAACACTAATGCTTATTTTGCTTGCTGTAATTCTAATAATTCTATTAATCATATATGTTTTCATTGTTATTCATTATTATCGAGCACGTCAACTCACTTATTATTATCTTCCTCTTCCTCCTCCTCCTCAGGTTCGACAACCGCTATTGATGCTTGTCGACAACAAACAACAACAACAACAGTTGAAGTAGGATCCAACAGCTTTAGTTATTATAATGCTCAATTCAGTCCGATTGCTGCTACTCGCTGCTAATCTTAGCTTTATTTATCTTTGCCTTTTCTTTTGTTTCTTTTTTTGTATTACTAATATATATAAATAGTTTATGCTTTTTTTTTCTTAATAATTGCTTGCATGAGGGGATTATCAAAATATTCTTTATATTGATATATTTGTTTTTTCAGTCTTCAATCAGCGGTGTTGGTACCGACATTGCATCATCATCATCAATATTATTACACCAACAATCCAGCACGAGAAATGTACACAGTCGACATTTAAACGAATATTTGACAGTATTTGTATAAAAATAATAAGCAAAAGAAAAATTTTAATTAAAGTCAACATTTATTTTCTATGATAATCGAGTTATATTCAAATTTCATACGTGCCTATTTCTTTTTTCTTTCAATTTTATCCTATTTGTTTGTTTTATATTATTGTTTGATTAATGATAGATTAGCAAATATATATAAATAATATGTTATAGAATATGAAAATTTCTATTAAGATAAATATAATGAAGATATATAACAAATATTAGATAATCAATAAGTTCGATTATATAAATTCGTAGTGATGAAATAGCTATGAAATGATGGTCTCTCAATACAATCAAAATTTTGTTTCTGAATAGCCACGAGATAATGATTATTACAGTGAACATCAAAAGTCTGATTCCACTTTTTTGTTTTGCTTTGTGTACTAAAATTACCCAAGATGAATTCTGATTCTATTATATATTTGAATACTCGAGACCACGTACTATATATCTATATACATTTATTAAATTTGAAAAACTCATCAATATGAAATCTAATAAGAAAAACAAACTTCCGTTCTAAAAAAAACTACAAAATGATATTACTATTGTAGAATACGCTCATGAACAGTCAGTCACAATGAATTCAGAAAACTTTTTATTTTATTATACTTTGTAGAACTTTCCTCACTAATCATTTTGGCAAAAGTGTTTTAAATTTTATGGAGAAATGATGATGTTATAGTAAAAATAATAAATACGGTGTGTTCCAAAATATTTGCAGCATAACTTGTTTTACGAATATCTCTGCACAGTCAAAAGATGTGCCATAAAAAGTTCAAGAGAAACTGTAAGAAGACACTATTGATTTCTTTTAAGGCTTTCTTTTAAACTTAACGTTGACTATCTCTATAAGAAAAAAATAATACTTGTTCTGTGTTTCACTTTATACATACTCCTTTTCTTTTTGTAAATGCATAGACGTTTTTGTCAAAAATACCGTGCATCACACATGATGTACCAGACAGTCAACGTGTTAAAATATGCAAATGACCAGATGGATGAAACTTTGCTTCGATTTCATTGATGTCTGTCAAAGCGAATATGAGACGTTGCTAAAGAATCTAAACGTAGAATATTTGCCGCTGAATTTTTCCATGTCACACAAGACCTTCGCTATCGTCCCATTCGATATGTCCTATTCATTGTCGCTATAATATTCTTATTCAGTAGATAGTTCAAGATCTAAGTATGAAACAAAATTCTATTCAACTTGAAGAGAGGTTAGTACGTTAAGTTTGCTATCCTACGTTAATTCTTCATTCTCAGCTGTGAGAGAGAGATGTTTCGCTGTAAAAACCATAGGTTGATAACTGTCTGGAGTTTCAATTTTCGCTTGAATATAGGATGAGTTTGGAACAAGATGATGGTACAAATAATTACTGATAATTTTATTTCCTGGTGCATCTTAATCAAAATTTGTACGAATGTGAAAAGAAAAGATTGGAAAAGGTGAGCTGGAAACAGCATAAACTCTAAATCCCGAGTTGATTCATGGATCAACGTTTTACGGTAAATTTCTTGATGGAGTGTCTATATGATCAAAATTTTTACCTTAAAATAGAGGAGTTGAACTTCAGATCCTAAAGTATCATTTCTATAAGAAACCGGTTGGACTTTGGATCTGAAAACGCAATTGCATTATTATAAATTGGGTACTTCTGGATCAAAGTCCAACTATTCTGTTTTTAGATACAAACGTCCTCAATCATCTCCATAGTTTATCACCCATTTTAATATAAAATACTCGTGCGCAAGTGAACTCGGAATTTTGATTTTACATGTTCAGCTCACTTTTTAGACCAAATGGAAATTACTTTAAGGACTTAATTTTTTCCAATTTTTTGAAACTTCCAAGTTTCAATTCATTTATTTGCCACGATCAGTTCAAACGAACATAAATAATTTAGATATATCCACAGAATATTCAAAGATATCGTAGTTATCTCTCAAAATAAATGTATTTATTATGCAAATATGCAGTTTATTCCGTTTATTAATTGTTGAATTGTTTATTCATTTCCTCGCATCATACAATACGTTACATGATAAGTGTATAAAAAAAAAAGAACGTTTCGTTTAAGAAAAAGAGTTATATGAAATGGTTTTCATTGATAAGACAAAGGACACAAATAAAAAAACCATACTAAATTTCATCGTCAGCGATGATGCCCCTGATCGACACTCAACTAATTCACAATCATCCAGTTTAACTTCAAACTTATTCTCGTCTTCCACACCTTTTATACCAACATAAACGAAGTCCACTTTTTCATTCGGTCTGTCAACAATTAAAGTCACTGTCTCACCAGCAGCTTTTACATTTTTCGATTTAGATATGAAATTTGGCCAGAGTGATCGAGAGAAACCATCTGATCTTGACTGATAATTAGTAAAGTCATCGGGGTCTTTTGGATTTCGAGTTGTGAATGAATGGAACAATTTGATTTTGCCATTGAATAGTTGAACACTGATCATGATCTTATTTCCAATGGCGACGATTTCGAGTTTCAAGAATTTGTATTTCTCTTTACCTACTTCACCAGTGACTGTCGTATTCGTCGGAATAACGGCTGGTTCAGTGCATGTCTTTGATGTGAACTGATTAATTGTTTGATCAAGAGCTGCATAATCAGCTATAGGAAAATAGTTTTCATTGGATGGAGGTGTACATATAGCACGTAATTCATTCAAATTAAGGTTATTACCAACACCAACACTAACCAAATGAATACCATTTGTTTTCAAAACATCAGCAGCTCCAGTTGTAGCTTGAAAATTGTCACTTGCACCATCAGTGATTACAAAGATGACTTGTTTCGCTCCTTCTTGTGATGGTCGAAGACCTTTTGCAGGCGAGAAAACATTGTTTGCTTGTTGAAGCGCTTGGGCCGTATTTGTACCACCTTGAAAATGAGTAGCACTGTTAACTTTCTGAAGTTTTTCTGTGAGTTCATAGTCAGTGTTCAGCCAAGTGAGAATTTGGTAATCACGGGAATAATTGATGATACCAACATGTGTCTTGTTTCGGCCGACATTGACTCGTCCAAGCAAATCTTTTGTAAAATTCAGTTGTAGTTGATAGTCAGCCGGAAGAATACTACCACTGGCGTCCAAGACAAGGCCTAAGTCCATTTTGAGTTCTTGTGTACATGCATCCAAACAGCAACGAATATGCGGAGGACTATTTTGACATTGTGGTCCTTTTGCTCCACTGCAGCCACAAAATTCACCAGCATCTTCTAAGCCTCGGATGCAATCTGGAGAACAAAAACCAGTGTGTGTTGCGTTAAACTGACAACTGCCACCTTGTCCTGGATAAAGATCACCACCACATTGTAGTTGTCGAAGAAATTTTGAATACTGTTTAGCTGCTTCAGGTAGTTCTTCAATACCACCAGTTAATCGATACCTTGAAAATCAGAATAAATAAATACAAAATCATCTAGATGGATCTATGGGCCATATATGTGAGAAACTTACCATAAGATTGACAATCCATAGAATGTCCCATCGGCATGTTGCGTTAATTCAGGTCCTAAAATGAGAGAAATGGTTTCTTCCGCATGTACTATGCATAATTGTGAGTGGGACATATGAGGTAATCTATGTATGTTTTAAGTAACTGAACTATCATTTTTATTCACAGTAAATGTGATATCTTCTGTATATTCATTTTTATGTAGTTTATATTGTAATCAAAATCGTTTCCGAATCGATTTTGAAGAAAAGAAGATTTAATCGATGTGATTGACATGCTTTATGTCTTGAAAACTTAATACAGTTAATGCGCCTCAAAGCAGACTTTGAAAAAATAAAACTTACCATTTATTAAATCTGGTTTTTTCCATAACTCAACAGCAATTTGGATTGCATTTTCGACTATTGCCGCCGATTCTGGATTGGAAAAGGATTGATATGTAGGCATCACTGACTGTAACCGTTCGTACATCCGCCTTCCACGTAAACCAAAGAAACCTCGACGACGAAACCGTGATCCATCACCAGACTGAGAATTTCCATATTTTTGGTCATCAGCAGAGAAGAATGCATCAGAACCTGTTGCTTCATCTTTTTGAAAATTCTCTGTCATCGTAGCTGCTATGGCCAAGAAAGCAGCTTTGGCTCGACAATTGGAGCAGATACCTGCTTGATTCATTCCATAGTTCAAGATTGATTGAAGATAAATGGCACGAGATGTGTTGTATAAGGCATAGAAGTCTAATGGATTAAGGCAGCCAGTGATACTCGGTAATTGTGTCTTGGGAACGCAGCAGCGTCGATTTTCACATGTAATCGCATCTAATGTTGTTCCTTGGCAATCGTCGATAGATGAACATTGACCAATAATGGATTCATGATATCTTCCAGTGCATCGTTGTTGCGCATTGGCAACAAGCAAATATGTAATTAGAATAAGAAAAAGAGATTTCTTCATTCTAAAAGTAATCTTTTTCAGAGAAAGCGTTTTTTTTTAAGACAGTTCTTTGATTATATATGATAGACAGCTATATTTTTTATCAAAGTTAAATATTTGAGTATCCTTGAGTACCGCAAATCCGTCGTTAATGTACACTTAATATTTGCAATTCATTGGATAAATATTTTTTTCTAAAGATAAGAGGATTATTTCGTCGATATTGTAAAATCACCATTATTGTAGGCGTGAAGAAATTAAAGAATTATAAACCACGACTCGACATCTTTGCGTTGTGAAATATTCGAAATTGTATTCAACTTTGTCAATGCTACTAGTAAAACACTATGGAACTCCCATAGCTTATTTTAAGAACATGAATTTGTCATGCTTCTAATACTATTGCCTTTATATGGCTTTTTGGTAGATAAAAGCAAAGAAATAGATAGCAGGATCTCTGCGACATTTTGCTGACAAAAACTGTTGTTATGAAGCACGATTTAAAAGGAGTGTTGAAGTAACGAGTGGCGCATAAAGAATTGCGCTGTTCGTATTTTCGATATTTCTCCTCTGTTATTCTTGATTAGAAACACTTTTTTAACCAAAAGATAGCATTTGGACTTCTCTACAAGATCACATATGATCTAATTCAAAAACTGTTCAGATGTATCAGAGAAAAGATGAAAAATAAAGACACATAAAAAGTCGTAAAAAATAACGAGTTGGCGAAATGAATAAGAGCTCTTTTTGTCTTATTTTTTCATCATTTCTCTCCATTAAAAACATACAAGTATCAAACGATGCAGCATGAAAATCTCTACAATCTACAAAAAACAATTATACAGAACGACGAAATTAAAAACACAAATCCATTTTTGACCAAAAAAAATATTATTTCATTACAGTCGAAATTTGATCGCTCAAAACTTTGTTCTCTTTGAAAACACAACGTGCAGCTACAAAATAGACAATCTCACGCTGCATCTTGTGGTGTATGTATATTTTCGTAGGTCAAAGTGATGAAAAAAATAGGATGCAAAGCGCGATTATTTATTATCATAATATCAACCGATTATTTTTTATAGCTTTTTGTATGTCTTTACTTTTCATCATTTTTCAGATATATCTGAACAGTTTCTAGATTAAATCTTATATCATTTTGTGGAGAATTTCAAGCGCTATTTTTTTTGGCAAAAATGTGTTTCTAATCAAAAGCATAATAGACGAGAAATTTCAAAAACACTAACAGCACAATTCTTTATGGGCCATCCGTTAGTATTATCCTCTCTCCATGCAATTACAGATAGTGATAGACGGTTTAACAAATCTGTCGTTGACGAGAGAAGTTGCTCGATTGTGTTTCACATTTCAATTCTGCAAGAATTATGCTAACAGCATTTTTATTTTCTTCCCGAAAAATGCCGAAAACGGCTTAAATATAAGGCATTGACGGGTTTTACTTTTGCGAGACTAGCCTTTTATGGCCTCGTGTCATTGGAAAGCCTAAGTGATACTATCGTCGAATACGTAACATCGGAGTCTTGATGAATCATAAGATGAAAAATCAGTATATATAAAAGTTTTCCTGAAAAAATAATTCGAAATCAGATTACTATTTGTCTCGATTCGCGGAAAGATATCATCGTGAGGAAGATGACGAGACCAAAAGAGAATAAGGATTGAAATTAAGGATCAGGATGAGCAAGGTAAGGGACAACCTAATTCAGTAATTCATTATATAACCTTCACGACACCGTCGATGTTGGAATGTGGCATTGATCAAATGCTCAGTTTCTTTCTCTATTAGCTCTTAAATATGACAATTCTTTTTACTCTGATGATCTATCTGAACTGAAACACCGGTCTCAATTTATCGAGACACCGGCGTTTATTGGCTGTAAATTTGCATTGTCAAAATGTCATAAATGAAATATAAAGTCAAGACTCCTTGTTTCTTGTGTACAACACACTTGATGCTTATCTCTCATATTTTTTCATACGCAAAACTCCTACGAAGGTACTAATCAATAAAACATTTTTTATGATATTCGAATAATACTGATAAACCTTGAGAATATTTCATGAGTGATTTATGCATCGCATAAAAACGCTAAATGTAATTCACATAAAACGACTTAGTATTAGTAACATACTTCGTATCTCCAATACAATCATTCTGAGGGTTTTAATTCACTATATCAATAAGTATATAGAAGTACATGATAAGATTTAAGTATATTACTGTATAATTCACTAAATTTTACTTTCAATGGAAAGAAGAAAGATTCTGTTCCAAAATGAATATTGAGTAGATTTTATTATATATTTTCTATTTTTGTTCTATGAAAGACTTTGGAGAAATCTCGTACTCTTTAAAATTCTTGTTGATAAAGAATGTAGTGAGAGAACTAGCTTTTGGGAAAGAGTCGATCATTTGACAAAAATGAATCATGCGAAAAATTTGATAGAATTCAAAAGCTGAGAAAAAATAAACAATATTTTGCACAATTGAAGAAGAATGATTGAATATTTCTTGTGTATGGTAATATTGATGATCGCAGTAGATGTGACGTTTAATATCCGCTTTGCCAATCCTTCATCTATTAGTGTCAAACTTTCAAAAAAGTGAGGACGACACTGAAGAAAAAGATTAAGATTTATCTTTGTGCATAAATTAAAAACGACATTCTCACCTTCTCATAGATTGATGTCAATTTGTATTGTCTAATAATATGACGTCATGTAGATTCTAGGTTTTGCATACGGTATAATTTCATCTTTCGAATGTTTAATATAAATCAAACCTTCTCACTTATTATTTGTGCACTAATCACTAATGCCAAGATTTAGGTGCGGATACTTTAACATAAGCAAAAGATCGACTTGCTGAGAAAATGAGTCATTATAATAAAATAGTGATTGTTGATAGTGAGGGTGAAACACAGATACATGCAAAAGACAGGGAAAGGGCATCGTACTGCCTGTAGGCGAAGGCGTAAACATCAACATAGGACTTTTTATCTAATAGACCCTAGAAGACTCTGATAAATAAATCTTATTTCGAATATATAGAAGTTTTGAATTGTTTTATAATTCAAAAGCGACATGAACTCTTTATCTGAGAATATTTTTTTCTCGAGCAATAGACTATAAATATGAAAAAATAATTGAATTTTTTGCATCGAAAATGACATATGCCTCTACAATTCTTGGAAAAATTTTCTAGCACATGTGTATTTTTCTAATTGTCAAGTCACTTCAAAAGTTTCTCACATGCGTCATATCTTTGACATTGTCCTAGCTGTAAACCGATTTTTTGACTACGATAGGATGAGAATGCATTTGGTTAACCAACATTGTAAACAAACTAACATTTAGTCAACATTTAAGTCAGCAAAATGTGCGTTGCTCCCTCTAATAGAGCTTTGTTCCAAGTTATTACTGAACTCTCCTTATGTTTCCTGTAAACAATAGAATGGACCACAAATCTAGAACAGTCAAATGTACCGAAAAGAAGATCTTTTTAATAGTTTGATCAGTGCACACAGTTCTAATGAAAATCAAGCCCAAAATAATCGTATGCCATTCTAGACGGAATTTTTTCGAAACTGTACCTCATTTGGAAACTGAACATCACAGAGCTACATAATCTGCCCACACGAAAATGCGCAATTGTCATGCAGAGATTTTTGTTTAACCAGAAGAGTAATCACCTGATAAATTGGACGTCATTCTTCCTCTACAAAACAAAATCTCTTCAATCGACGCACAAACAAACTCTCATTCAATAAAAAAAGGATCATGTTATCTGTAAAAACAAAGAGAATTTTCTCTGAAGTATTAACTGATACCAATCTTTGCAAGCTGCTAATTTTTATCAGAAGAATATTATACAATGCGCTGCTTCAGCTGAAAAAGAAGCAGCAGCACATCGACTTTTCCTTTCCTCTTTTCGAATGCATCTCATAAAATTAACACATTCGATTTCTCATTTGCTGTTACATCGTGAAACTACTACAGCGTGCTGAGTCCAATTTTATCTTGTCAAAAAATTAAATGTAAGTGCTGTTGAAGATGATTCATTGTTGAACTTCGGAATGCTCAAGTGCATTTGAATGTGTCTATGGGCAGTCACTAGGGTCAAACGGCGACCTCATTCAAATCTAACAAAGCTTTCAGGGGTTGTAGAACTTTTAAGTTGATCACTTAAGTAGTAAAGTTTTTAAAATTTGATCATATTTTCATCGAAACATATACAAAATACTTGTACCACATTTTTGTCATTTTTGCAGTTTTTAGCAAAAACTACAGTCGGAATAGTATCGAAAAACTGATTGTATGTCATCGTTTATCACTCGGATCATTAAGCCAATGGCAAATTCAGTTTTCTCATAGAAAACTGCATCAGAATCTATAAAAACTAATAGAATTTTCATGAAAATATTTGAAACTCCTTTCTTTACTATATGAAGTAACACTTAATAAAAGTGTTTGAAAGATTTGATCAGAAAAGTAAAATAAATCAGGATATTGGTATTGGTAGTTCGATATAGAACAAAACTTGCTCTATAATATGCACTATTAATAATTAGTTCTCTACTTGTTGTTAAAGGATTAATTCAATATCAGCGCTTCTTTTATTTAAAACTAACAAAATAACTATTTGGGTATTGTCACTTACATTACCAAGAAAACCTGATGATAACATAATTAGAGGTTAACAGAAGATATCATGAATGGATATGACGTCGATCGATGAGATTATTGTTTTTATTAAATAAAGATTTTCTTTTGTTTACTTCTCGATATCATTATTAAGGATGTCTAACAAATGTATTATTTGGTGTTCACATCCAGAGCATGTTAAACTCTTACTGAATGGAAAGAAGCGCTTTTTGAAGACACGTTTAAAATTGTTACAACCGAAAGGGAAAAAAGGGCAATAAATATAGAATTGTCAGAATTTATTAATAATTGTCATGAAGCTATCTCAAATGGACCTTGAATAAGATTGATAGAAGATGATTGTTTTTGTTCAACTGATTTCCAAAATGAACAATATCATTTCATGTCTTATAAACACAATCTCTGTAACTAACGACACGTGATCTTCACATTGTAAGTTTTATAATATGCTATCACAATTGCAATCTTCCTCACAAGACATACTCTAGAAGGATGTACTCCAAAAAGTGAACATATTAAGTAATTTAAATTTACTACGTCATTGCATAACCGAAAAAGTACAAACAAAGCAAATTCTCTTTTTGATTTCAAAAAGACAATACATATCTTCCATGGTAGCAAGACATTTTTTACAATTTCCGTTACTAATTCAGTGTATTCGCTTCAGTTAAAACCAGTAATGATGAAAGCAGTGCAGCAAAAGTAATTATCAGTAATTGATTAGAACAAATGATTCTGGCACCTGTCGATGGAGTGGTCATTATGGTTAGTTTATCGTCAATAACTACAGGAAATGGTACGACAAAATTATAACTAAATCCAGTCGCGATTATTATTTCATCGATCATCAACGAAACAGAAACAGCCGAGAGGTTGCCTGTCATCACAGGTGTTGCACAAATTATTTCATTTAAATCAAAAAATAATCCGTCGGTTTTGTTATTGCCAAACATGCAAATAACTTTTTTACATATCATGCTTTCGAATCCAAATCCAAAAAGTGTTATATTAATAGATGTATCATGCGGACCATACAAAGGTAGTATATTGGATACATTCACAGTGGCGTTATCAAAAGTTTGATTGCATATGAAGTCGTAAGCGGATTCGACAAATAGATTCCACTCGATTTCCCATTTAGTGAATCCTTCTTTTTTACGACTTTCTGGAATCGAACTATATTGTATAGAGTTCCAGGCGAATTGTTTCAAATCAGCTAGATTTAGACCCCATGCCATTGTAGCTAAATAGAAGTCTACGGTCAATTGATTATAACCGAAACTTCCTGGATCATCACCAGCCAATACAATTGCGATACCACTACGATGATAAGTGATGCCTGGATGATTGCGTAGATCAGCAACATAACCTAGTTACAGATAATCATAAATAAAAATGAAAAATTTAGATAAAAAGACTGTTTTATAATTAGTTGAAATTACCTAATATCTGATTGCTTGCGAGACATATTTCAATTGCGATTTGACGTTCACGGATGTAGTCAAACAAATCTGGGCGTTTTGCTAGGCTGAGACCATGACCGATACGATGAGTTCGAAGTATAATAGCATCGTAGATATTTTCAAAGGTTCCCACGTCATCACCATAATTTGATGATACATGCATTTCGGGCCAATTTGTTTCACCAGCATGAAAAAATAGATTAAACGATCCATTACTAGTTTGAGAATAATTGAAGGCTTCGATTAGGCTATCACTATGAAACAAAAGTGTATGTCCTTGATCTTCTTCACCAACCATGTCGTACCCTCGAATGAAGTCTGGATATATTTGTTGAAGTCTTATGAAGTTATCAATATCAGATTTTATTTTTTCCTTTGATATAGATCTTAAACTGTGAATTAAGAATACAAAATCGATTAGTTTTGGATTTTTGTTAATGTAATCTTTTTTAAATTGTATTAACATATTCAATTCTTCAGTTGGATTGACGAATATTTTTGAACCATTGGTATCAAAATAAAACATAGTTCCAAAAAAGTTTCGTCTAAACTCTAATAATTGAACATTTTCTTCAAGTGCATTGTCCAAAACCAGTTTCATGTAATTGAAACGTGTTGAATTAAATCGAACTACATCATCATAGAAATCAAATACTCTATAATCATTTGTAACATTCCACCTAGCTGCTGTATCTGTTGGATATATTGGCACATTGAGATCATTCAAAATTCCACTGAATGTTGTCTTTTTAACAATCTCTAGAATAGTCCAGTTTGAATCCTTGATCTTTGTCCAACCCTCAGGGGCATTCAACGGAAAATAACTGAGAAAATATTTGTTTGTTGTGCAACTGCTCTGATCACATATGTATAAAAATTCGTAGTCTGAAGAGTTCTGAATTGATTCAAGCAATAATCTTCTGTCAAGAATTTGAGATTCATGTATATGCAGATTTCCACCTTTAGGTAACAACCTTAGAAATTGAAATAAAGAGCTATTTGTAATATTTGCAACTTCAGTCTCGATAGGACGAGCAGGATAAAAATAAGTCTTCGTTTTAACAAATTCAGTTGCTCGAAGCCATTGTAAATATAAATTGGTAATTATCTCTTTCGCATTCAAATTATTTTTTATCTGAATAGCTCGATCGCTTCGTCTAATTTTATTCCTTGCCAGCATATAAGAATATTGATTGAATGGTAATGGTAAGGTAACAACATTAGTCAATGATGACAGTAGAATAAATGTCGGCAACGAAATCATTCTATATTAATTGTTTTTAACCCACAAAGAAAGTATCTATATTTATATTGATGACAATAATTATTCGAATCACTTTTAAATATAAATCGTACTATCTGCAACATAGATTTAATAAATATGTAAAGACTTAGAAAAAAAAAAGACAACTTAATAGAGTAATTCCATTAAAACTCATCCACAGGCACATAGATCTTCACCTTCCAATCTGCATTTTTCAGAAATTGAAGCATTCAACATTCTATGGTATTCAGCAAAAATATCCTATGAATTTTTAATAGCCATTAGAAATGTTTGAAATTACAATCAGTAGGGAGACAAAATAAGATCGTTGATTCAAGTGCTACTTACAATTATTCTTTATTACCATGATGTAGACGATAAAACAATAGGAATGGCTATGATAACAGGCTCTAACGCTTTAATCGGTAGAAAATCATCTGAATGATAGATCAACCATTTAAAATCTCTATTCGGACCCGAGGTGTGTCGATCGGCTGATCGTTGGAACCACTTTCATCTATTATACAATGTAACTAGATAGACTAATTAATCCATAACCTGAATATCCAAATATCGATACTTATCTTTTCAATTTCCTTTTAAGTTGCTTGGAAAATCCAAAATATATCTACATTACTTTTATTTACAAAAGAATACTAATTATAATGAATAAACTAGCTAAATCAATGAATCGATAATAAATAATGTCTCTATAGACACTGGCAAAATGCAATATTCCATAACACGTTATCATAAAATATCATATAAGAGAGAGAAATGAAAAATGCAGAAAATTTCCAAATATATTCAAGCACTGCCTAAGAGATAATCAAATATTCGCATAGTTATTATATTATACACTATCTATAAGGACGTTAGAATTAAATTCAAGATAGAGTTCTTATGTACATAATTACAGATGAAACCTTTTACTATCAAGGAAACATATTTGAGTGTCCTCCCTGTGAAGCAGTTAAAAGCGATTCTATCTGGTAGAGGCTTTGATGAGTATCGATACAGCTACGATAGCAGAAAGATAATATGAAAATGAAGAAAGTTTGTTTCTCTCATTTTTGCAGATCTAAATGAAAGCATCTAAGACATTGATATTAGAGATATTCATCAAAGTCTCTTGCAAATAGAACAGTTTTAAATTGCTTCTCAAGGATGGTACTGGCATATGTTTCTTCATAAATATTGATTCACTAAAACTTTGAATTTTAACTGTTCTATAAAATTTGATATGGTGTACGCAGAACTTTTATTCGTCAACCGTATGTAGCTCAGAAAAATTTAGATACCTGAATTTACTTTCAAAGATTCTGATAACTTCTATTTATATTAATTGATTGACATAGCCATTATGATATTTTAGAGGATCAAGTCAAAACTACGGTGTAACCACTAAATTGAAAATAGATACTTGAATCTGTTAAATTTTTTCATTTATCTGTAGTTGTTCCGATCTTATTTTGAGTAAATGGCAAAAAAATATATACAGATGATCTCATTAAGTAAGACGTAGTTGTTACATATTTAACTAAAGATAATACAGTTCTTGATAAAAAAAACCATATGAATAGATATTTAGGAAATCAGAGTGCATGAATGGTGTATGTAATAAATGATACTCCAATGATTTTTCTACACTATTTCATGCATACATCATGAAGAAATGGTTGCTTATTTACAACTAAGATACTGCTCTCATTTCCATATTTATCATATACGCCTTTTACTACTTACACAATTGATCGAATATACAAAAAAAGGCAAGTAGTAAGGTTACTTGCATGTTTTACGATTATAAAAGAGCAACACAATTATATTTTATGGCATCGATATTTTAAAGTAAAGAAGAAACAGGAGCAAATACAACTTGTTTAAAAATCTGCTGAAAATGTAAATTCGTGTAACTTCTCTATTTACCAAAACCTAATGAACTAATCTTATTTCATAAAGTCGATATGATCACGAAGTTTATAATGACGCCAACGAAATTCACAAAGAACATTAAAAGATTTTAAATTGGACTAACACCTTTTTAGAAGGACATTTTAAAAATATGTGTGTCAAATGGTATTGGACAATTCAATACTCGAATATCGTAAAATATAGGATCAGCAAAATACATACTATAGAGAAGATTCTGGAAAATTTATTTTTGTTTAGTATAGACAATCGAGATATGGTCTCTTCGACAATTTTCTAGAGCGAATCAAACTCTACTATCATTTACCGATGTGCGAGAAACCAACTTTATTTTAATGGAATGCAAAATATGATCAAAAGATATTCAAAACTAATTAAACAAGAAATGACTTTAATGACAACATATCCACATAAAAGAAAAACTAACTTCTTTTTCCATAGATCAATGGTCTCTGATCATTTTGTACCACTTTATTTTATATTCCATATAACGTCAAATTTTTGTGCCTGTTATTTGTGATATTTCT
>JAJEKB010025240.1:0-18320 GCA_022393335.1 Macrotrachela quadricornifera | reverse complement strand
AAAAAAAACTAATGAATTTTCGTCTTTTTCTTTCCATAGAAATAGAGAAAAACAATGATGTACTATATGTTATGAACATCGTAAAATATATAATAATGATCAATCTAATTATAAGAAATTTATCCTATAAAATATCAAATATTAATAATAATTAAATATTAAACTATGTACAAAAATTGTCTTTGAAAATATTTTTTTTTTGTAAACAGAAAATTTCGTTTTTATCTATTTTAGGTGCCACCAACACCTCCTCCTCCACCACCAGTGCCATTAAAAAAATCTGTTAAACGAATACAATCACCAAATCCTGTAATATTTGATGCACGTGCAAAACCTGTAAAATCACCAAAGAAAACGAACGAATCTTCATTTAGTGTTACACGAAAATTATTCGATCATCTTCATCAATTAACTGCTCCTAATACTGAATCAAATTCTTCTCAATTAGGTAATCAAACATTAATAATTACATCCTAGATTTATTTTTCTTTTTATAGAAATGCCTCATCAACAATCAGCAATCAATGAATATCAAGTTCCATCAGGTATGATGTTAGTGCCTATATCTAAACAGCAACAATCAAATCCAACTGTATCTCAAAATAAACCTCCAACGGTAGTTTATAATAATTCATTTAAAAATAATAAAGTTGCACCACCACCATCTGCTTATAATACACAAACAGGCAATCAAGTTGTACCTAATAATTGTATTATAAACATATTTTTTTCTATTAAATTAATTGGTTTTATGTGCTTCTGTTTTTTAAAGCGTTTATAAGTCCATCATCAATGATGTCAACAAATCCACTTCTTCAGTCATCTTATGCAACACAACAACAACAACAACAACAACAACAAGCATCAAAACATATTGATCAATCTAAAACACTAAAACTAAAACCAAAAAATCAATCTACAGCTAATCCAGCTCATTCAAATAATCCAAATCGATCATATGCATTGTACAATCAAGAAAATGGTCGTATTGGTAAAATGAAAATTTAAAAAAAAGAATAAAATAAAAAAAAATCTATTAAAATAATTTATAGAAGGTGTAGTCAAAAATCGACTTAATATAGCTAATGATGACCTAGAAGAAAGTCAAATAATCGATGAAGAAACAGAACCAAAAGGCAAATGGGTACAAAGATTAATTAATTTTTTAATTTTAAAAATTAAATTAATTTTATGTTTTTAGGCTTCATGGTTTTCTGAACCATTATGTTTAGGTTTAACACGTTTAAGTGGTGGAATTTTATTTGGATCTATGATATTACTTAGTTGTGCATCAGTTGCTGGTCTTATTGCTTCAATTGTTTTATATACTAAAGGTACCACAAAAATATCTTTTTCTCTCTTTTTTTTCTAAATAAAAATTTGGATATTTCCTTCTTTTTTTTTAGATAGTGTAACTGATGCTCAATGGAAAATTTTAGGTATGGTTGTTTGTGCTATTATGTTAATAACAATTATTATTACATTACTTATATTTATTTGTTGTTATAAACATGGTTACATGTTCAATGAAGATGATGATACTGGTCCAAATGAACCATCAATAACACGTGGTAGTGAAAAAAATGATAATCAAAAAGCTGTTTTAAGAAAAATTTATAAATTTAATCGTCCAAATGATACACAATCAGTTCCATCTGGTATAGTTCAAGATGTTTCAACATCACCATCAATATCTCAACCACCTATTCATGTAAATGATAAACAAACAAATACAGAAGTAACAATTGCTGCATTACGTCCAAAAGATATTGATCGTGGTGTATGGCCATCAATAAATGCTTTTGGTGGTATATCATATCGTCCATTAATTCAACCACAAGTGATGTCTCGTTATATTCAAGTAATACCCCAAGATTTCGAACAAACAATTCAAGTTCCACAAGTTATTTATCAAGTTGTTGCTCCAGCAGCAGCAATGTCATCTGCACAAATTCAACCATCACGAATAATTCAAATTCCTGCTCAACAACCATCTGTTCTTGAAGTTATTGAACCATCAAAAAAACAAACTCGAACAACTGTAATTCGTCAACCAAAAACAAAAGAAATACTTGTACAACCAACAACTCGTATTGAATATGTTGATGTTGATGAAAAACCAACAACACATATTGAATATGTTGATGTTGATGAGAAACCTACACATCGTATTGAATACGTTGATATTGATGAAAAACCAACACGTCGTATTGAATATATTGATAATGATAAACAATCAACACGTCGAATTATTCAACAACCACAATATGAAATTGTTGATACTGATAAACAATCAACACGTCGTATTATTCAACAACCACAGTATGAAATTGTTGATACTGATAAACAACCAACACGTCGAATTGTTCAACAACCACAATATGAAATTGTTGAAGAAGTTATTGAACGACCAACATCATCATCAACAATGGAAGAAATTGTAGAAATTGTTGATGCACCTAAACATACACGAAAACATAGAAGAAAAAAAGGAAATAAAAAAAATGTGGGAACTGTTTCTGTTAAACATATTAAAGCTATTGATGATTAACTATATATTACTGTAGAAGATTATTAACTAAATCGTTTTAATACTTTAAAAAGAAAACATTTGTAATTTTTCTTTGGTTTTTCTTTTATTTTTTATTTTTATATACAATGAGTTAGACTCTGAAATAATTTACTAAATTGATATTTTGATAAAAAAAATAGAGTGACCTCTTTTATTATTCTGGATAGATCTAGAACTTCATATATGACATCATACATCCGATGCAATACGCACTGCCATAGAGCGACAAAAATGCACTTATTTGGCATTTGTCTATTAGTATAGGCAAACCAGATTTTTTTCTTTCTGTAACCTATAATACAAATATCATCATTCAATGAACTATCTCATATATACCGGAATATTAGATAAAATTCTCGAATATTCTCGAATAATAGTCAATCAAGAGTATATAAACAAATGTTATCTCCATTATTTTTTATCTCATTGTTAAATTCTATTGATACAAGCATTTTCAAATGGCATCATCTCGTATTGTTTCACGTCTTCTTGTACCAACTACACTTAATCGTCTATCAACAATAGGCAACACAAGTGGTCCAATACGACATTTTTTTTCTCGTAATCCAAGAAATTTACCAGATATTTTTCTTGGTTCATCATCAAATGTATTTCGAGATTTGGAAAAAGAATTTGAACGTATGCAACGACAATTTGATCATTTCTTCCGTGGTTCTGATGATAATCGTTCATTAGTTAATTATTCACGTGATAATGCAAATGGTAAAAATTCTATTTTTTTCTCTTCTTTTTCTTTAATTAAAAAAAATTATTTTCATTTATTTAGAAAATAATATGATTGTTACTGAATCTGATGGTTCAAGAAAATTTCAACTTGCATTTGATATGCGTGGTTTTGAACCTGAAGAAGTTAAAATAAAAACACAAAATGGTTCATTAATTATTTCGGCTAAGAAAGAAAAAAAAGTATGATAAAATAAATCTTTTTTGTTTTAAAAATTATTTATTGGATTTTTTTTTTCTATTCATTTTAGGCTGATAATAGTTATTCTCTTCATGAATTTAGTCAAACATATACATTACCAGAAGATGTTAAACTTGAAGATTTAAAATCAACATTTGCAGAAAATGGTGTCCTTTCAATTGAAGCACCATTACCAAAAGCCGAACCAAAAGATCGACAAATACAAATTGAACACTCTAAATAAACTTTGTTTTTTTTTATTTCTTTGCTTGTATATTTATTCTATTCAAGCTAAATATTTGTTAATAAAATAAATCCAAAAAATAGACACACATGTTAGTTAAAAAGTTTTTGCTTTTTTTAAATATATTCAATCTAATTTAAATATTTGAAGTTTATTAGGTTTATGACATTTAATAACAAGATAATCATTCGATAATCTACAAGCATTTATTGGTGAACTATCTTTATTTTGTGTTTTTTGTATTTTATTATCTTCATTAATAAGTAATAATTCATGTTGTTCACTATCAATAGCAAGCCATTGATTATTTCCTAATGATGTAAGTGTAATTACTGTTTGATTTAATTCAAGATGATGTACAATACGTGTTGATAAATTAAAATCAAATATTTCTAAACGTTTTTTATTCTCATCTTGAATAAGTAGTGCAACATGTGTACCATCTGTACGTATTGATAAAATATTTTTATCATTATCTTCAGCAAATTTTGCTTTTGTCCAACGATTAACTAATTGTAATGCTGGTTTCCATGTCCACTTTGTAATAGCTGATGCATTAGTATATGCAATAAATATATGATCATCATATGCAGTTATTGATGAAAAATTAATTTTATCTTCACCTGATTTATCTTTTTTACTAAATTGTTCAATTAATTTTATATCAAATGTATCAATATTTAATTGATAAATATAACTACGTGTTAAAATTAAATATAAATTTTCACACGATAAATATGTAAGATCATCAATTGTTAATATACCAGATGAATCATATTCTTTCCAATTAAGATCTTTTATTTGTTCAAGTTTATTATTAAAAAGAAGAAATTTTGTTGTATCATATATAAGAATATTTTCATCAGATGTTGATAATGCTATTTGATCATTCTCAAGTTCATATTCATATAAAGCATTATGAGATAATTTAGGTACATGTTCAAGTTTTCGAACATCTTTATGAACATGTTTTTTTGATTCATCGACAGTTGCTTGTTTTGGTTTATTTAAATTTTCAACATTAACTTTTTCTTCAGTGGCTTTTGTTGGTGAAGTTTCACGATTTGACGAAGCCATAATTTATTTCTGAAATTAAAACCAAAAAAAAAAAGTAATGATTCATTATTTGTTGTTGCTGTTGTTCTTGAAAAAAAAAACAAATTCTTTTTTTTTCTAATAAAAAAAACAAACAAGAATAGATGATAATGACTTTTTGTTTTCTTTTTTTTTTTTGTTGTTTTAGATATATATATATATACAGAAATGAAATAAAGAAAAATATTTTTTTATTTATTGTTCAAGCATATCTTCTGTTGATGATGATGGTAATGGTGTTGAATTGCTATTACTTGAACTGCTATTTTCATCAGTAAGATTTGTTGTTGGTGATGATGATGATGATGGTTTGTCTTCTTCATCATCATCATCTTGTTCCATATCATCGTCTATTTGAGTATTTGCTGTTGAACCAGCTGGACTTTCTAATATTATTGAATCATTATGTGGAACAGCAAAACCATTTGTTATTTGAGAATTTGAAGGTGTTTCAGATGATTCAATTGATAATGATGATGTTAAACCATTTCGCATTGGTTCAATATAAATTTTACTAAAATAATCATTTTTTTATATTAATTTTTTTTTATTATTTTTGTTTTAAACTTACTTTCCTTCATTATCAATTGTTGTTACTACTGAAACACATTTCGTTAAACCACGTATAAATTTATCTGTTCTTCGATAATGTGTTCGAGGTGAAAGAATTAATTCACATAAACGTTGAATTGTAAATGGAGAACTTATTAAATAAAGAAAATAAAATAATTCCTAGATTTATAATAATTCATTTTTCCTTAATATTTTTTAAAATTTCTAATTAAAACAAGACATATACTCTTTGTTCTATCAAATAAACTCAACGAGTCAGTTGTATCTGATTAACATAAATAGAATGAATTGATTTCACTAATTAAATCAAAGAAGAATGTTATGAAAATTTACATACATCATCTTAGTCACATATAGTGTATACAGGGCGTTCTAAAAGTCCTCCGGCAAAGTTTATGTAAATATCTCTTATATAATTCAAGCAATTCAAGCGCTTCTTCTACAGTATGATAGTATATTCTTTTAAATTTTGTTCTGTATATTTCCAGATGAATGTATAAGTGTATTAATATTAGCATAACATTGCGAAGAAGATTCGCAAAATCAAGTTAAAATTTTAGCACTGTAATATCAATTCTAGAAAAGATCATAAATTAGGAAAATTCGTTGTTTTCCGGATAAACTCCTTCTCATTTAAATGATTTATCGATAAATATAAAGTAAAAACCTATGTGCATAAGACATATAAAGATTTCGTTCAATTCAAAATAAGAGCCGATCATGAAAAGAAATCAATTCGAAAAAAGATAAATTTATTCATTTTAATTGATGCTAATCATTTCAAATATTCATTGTAATCTAAACTATATGATATAAAACTTAAATGAATATACTATCTTACTGTAAAAGAAAAAATAAAATCGCTTAAATTGTATAAAAGATATTTACATAAATTTTTCTCAAGAGACTTTTGGAATACTTTGTAGGTTATTTCACTAAAATAAATTTTTTATAATTTATATATACTTTTCAAATGAATTAATTCTTTCAATAATATCATTTTTTAATTCTTCAAATGTTGAATGATCAATATTTGGATGTATATCTAATTTATCCATATTTGATTCAGAATTAAATTTATCAAGAACAGTAGTTAATTTTTGTAAAAGTAATGGCTTGATTTTCTCCCATGGATAACTTAATAAGAAAAAAATAAATAAAAGAAAGAAATAATTCCTTATGATTGAATATTTAAATGTTACCGTGAATAACCGGTTTTTGCAATTTGAATAAGAATTTGTTCTAATTCATTTGTTAAAATTCGATCATTTTCTGGTTTTTCAAGATATTCTAAAGATAAAAAACAAAATGAAATTTAAAAAGAATATAAAATAATATTTACTATCAAGAGTATCAACAATTGAATTCGGTGATGAACTTGATGTAACAATAGCTTGTTCATGTTCTTCTTCAGTTGTCTCCATCATCATCTGAACAAAAATAAAGAAACAAAGATATTCATTTTTTTTTCTTTCGTATATATATAAATGTATCTCTTATCTTATTCGTTTATAATTTCTCCAATAATAAAATTAGAATTATTCATATTTGAATTTATTTTATTTCATCATTATGGTTGAATTATTAGGTACACATTGTGAATATCCACAATGTAATACACTTGATTTTTTACCTGTTTATTGTGTTCATTGTAAAAAAACATTTTGTAAACAACATGGTTCAGCACCTGATCATTCATGTGAAAATTTTTTTCAAACAACAGCATTATCATCATCAAATTTATCATCATTTATTCCATGTGCTTATTTAAATAATTGTAAAAATCCTAAATCTCCAATTAGTTTTACATGTTCATTATGTTTAAAAAGTTTTTGTGTTGAACATCGTCATATTGATGATCATGAATGTCCGTATCGTTTACAACAAAATTTATCTCATGTAAAGCCAAAACAAGATGATATAAAATCACCAACTAATTTTTCAACAGAAAAATTTCTTGGTACAAAAAATGAAGCTTTAGCAAATAAAGTTGCAATTATGAAACTGAAACAAACGGCAAAAGGACCATCAGGTATACCAATGGAAAATCGTCTTCATTTATTTGTACAAATTGATGATGATAATAAACAATATCCATTTTATCTTTCAAAATCTTGGCCATTAGGAAAAGGACTTGATTATTTAACAAAAGAATTAAAATTATTACCAGCAAATCGGATTATTTTATTAAATAAAGAACAAATTCAACTTGATTTGTCCATGACAATTAGCGATATAAAAGAATTGCATGATGCTGATGTTATTATTTTAAAAAAAGTTTAAAAATAAAAAAAATAAAAATTTAAGATATCTGTTTTAATTTTTTGTTATATGCATTAGATTTTGAAAGACTGAAAAAGTGTATTTATAAATTATTTTGTTTATCAATTTAATGTTTTGGTCCTGTTTTAACTAATTTTTTTGGTATGAATATGTTGAATTCTAATTAACCATGATTAAATCCTAAACATGTTTTTACTTTCCTTCCGTTGTTTTATTTTTGTGACAAATTAATTCAAATTTGAAGTTATACAAACAAAATTTTTCCTGGGAATATTTCTTTTGAAATTATAAGACAATTGTACTATCAGTCACACACTTCTTATTATCAATATAGCGAATTAAGTAAGATCTTCAATATATAATTTTGAAGGAGTCAAATAATAAAAAAAAGACAGTGGTAACATCTAATTTAAATGAATGAAATCATACAGTTACTTTTTCTAATTGATTATTTAGAGTCTTCCTGGTTTTCATCATATATATAGTTCGTATACTCGTTTTGCTTTCATTATCATATATAAAATAAAAACATCTGTTATGGGTATATCTTTGAATACGATTGTTAATAATCATCCAACAGATGATACAAGACCACCAGCATCTACTGATAAATATTTTGGTATTAAAATAATTCCACGAACAACAATATTGGGAATGAATACTCATCTACCTTCTATCTATGAAATATCGAATATTACATCGAACCTTTCAACAGCTGGTACAAAAATAAATATAAGACATTCTAGAACATCTTCTATTCATAATCAATAATCACGTTGTTCAATAGGAGTTGGTCCTTATGAATGACAATTATCTTTACTTGATCCAATGTCTAAGAGTATTAGTACAATACTTGCTTGGCAGGATTTAATTGTATCAACAAGACCAGATAAACGAAAAGAATTTCTTCAACGATTAAAATCATATAAAAATAACGTAAATGTTTATTTAATAAAGCTAGTGGACCTATTACAAGTGGATTATGGGCTGTAACAGGTACATACATTTTGTTGCATTTTTAATTTCAGGTCTATCTGGTTCTCGTAAATCAATATTACTCAATACATTAGAATGTCGTTTAGATTTTAATACTATAGTTTAAGGTGAAATGCATCTTAATGGTGCTCCTTATGATAATACTGAATTAATACGTATTCTTGGTTATGTTATGCAAGTTGGTTTACTCAATGGGCATTTAACTGTTGAAGAAATCTTAATATATACAGCTGAACTTCGTTTAACACAAATATATACAAATCGTGCATGTTTAAGCGGAGTGAGGATACGAAAAGATTTAATTGTAAAGTTGTTAATGGTTCATTCAGTAATCTAAATAATCTGGTGCTACACAATATATCGAATAGCATACATTGAATAAGAAAAAATTGTTTTCATTGTATTGCATAAATTAGCATAAAAAACATGTTTTATCTATTAAACAAAAGATTTAAATTATAGTTACATATGCATACGGTTTGATAGCATCGAAATACTAATATGAATCAATAGATTCATAAAAAAATGCAGAAAGCAGAAGAAATCCTAAATTTAAAAGAACAGAATTATTGAAAAAATACAATTTATCAAACTATAGTACTAATTAAAGACACCAGTAGAGATATATCATATCTCTACGGTTTACTATTGTTCTAATATTCTTCTCTTCGTGTCGGAGAGGTCAGGTGAACTGTATCTATCCTGCCTTGACGTAGAGGAGGATTTCAATTAGTAGACTCGAACTTCCCCATTATTAATTCAAAAAGCATACAACTCATTCGATTATTTTCGACTATATATGTCAGATGTATACAATGGAAGTTTAAAGATACGCGATTGTTTGTTCCATTTCAAATTTCTTTTTATGTTCAATTACACCTTACAGCATGCTGTTACCAAGTATTACTATTGTATAAAGCAGCAGAATTCCTAATAATATCTATTTAATAGTGAATGTCTTTAACTATCAATAAAATTTACTTTACGACCATAAGAATAATTATGCCTACCTTAATTAGATCCAGCTTTTTTTATTCAGCTATATGAATTTTTGGAGAATAAAGTAAGTTCAGTCAATTTTTGCTGTGTGTCATTCCAATCACATTTTATTTGATAGAAATTAGTAAATATTCTAATGACTAACATAGAATTATACAAATATTTTTATTGCGAATATTTATTGTTTCAACACTAAAAAATTGATTTTTGTTCCATCTTAACATTTTACCAATGACAAGACACAGTTAATATTATTACATCGTATGCCATATAAATAATACATCCAAATATTCACAAGATTTGATTTTATTTACTTCTGAAATAATTTCAATCATTCAATTTTCCTCTTTCACGTTTTTTCCATACAATTTGTATCGAATTCATTCCTTGCTATCAAACAAAAACATCTATTTTTGTCTATTTAAAAAATATTTTTGCTTTAAACGACAAAGCAAATGGCTACCATTTGAATCTTGATCAAAAATATTAGAATAAGCTATTGTCATAAATCATTTTTATGCACTTACTTCTATGCAGTGACTTTTCGTTAACATGCTTGACTATAATCATAGTCAATATCCAATGTATTATTAATAAATTTATATAAAATTGCGAATATTTTTGCAATGCACAGTATGTAAATTGGTTGCCGTTCACATTTAGTCATTCTTCAGTTGAAGCAACAGCTGTCCATTATAAATATATTAAAAAACATTTCTTAAAATTAGTTAACAAAAAGAATCTATCTGTTGAAATTTTGTAAAATGTGCTTTTTATTGATGTATTCGCAGACTTTATTTGATATCATTCAAATGATTTGCTTTACTTGATAGTTAATGCGCGAGGGCAAATCTTTACAAAAAACTCAGCAATGATGTTATTTCCTTGATAGGTGTTTATCAACAGTTTTACCACTGATAATATTAATTTTCTTATATAAAATAGAAAAGTATATTATTTGAAGTCAAACAATTATTTATGATTTGTTTTGATTTATAACATGCACAAAAGAGAGTATTAGAAAATTGTAAATTCAAAAGTAAGTAAAATTATCAATAGATACACAAGTGTAGTTAGCATTGGTTCTTTATTATTATGTTATACGAATGTCTTTCATTGGTGATCGAAGTATAAGAAGAGAATACAGTGCAGTAATACGATACATGCACGTGCAATACCTACTTGATTAGTTTCTTTTTCATTTCACGTCATTGAAAAGAACGTAAACGAATATAAGATCCAAATTGTTATGTTTCTTCGTGCTCCTTGTAAAATCAATTTAACATTGGATATATTTGACAAGAAAGAACGTACTGATGGTTATCATAATTTGGATTCACTCGTTGTACCGTTTAATGAACCGGCTGATGAATTATATATTCATATCGAACCTGATTTTAACGAGACTTCTATTGTATTAACATGTAATGATTTACATTTACCTGTTGACAATCGAAATTTAGCCTATCGAGCAGCTCTTGCTTATTCTACACATATTGACAAACCATTTCGTATCAAAATTGATTTGTACAAGCGTATACCAGCCGAAGCTGGACTGGGTGGTGGAAGTAGTGATGCAGCAGCTGTTTTACGCGCCTTAAATACATATTTTAATCAAACAATCAATCAATCAACACTAATAGAAATAGCAGCTCGTCTTGGCTCTGATGTACCGCTATTTTTGGCAGAAAAAGCAGTACGTATGCGCGGATGTGGTGAAATTATTGAACCACTAAATTTTACTCTGCCTTCACTCTGGGGTGTTCTTGTACATCCTGGAACGGGTGTATCAACGGCACATGCATATGCTCTGCTTGATAAAGTGCCAAATCGACAATCTGGAACTAGTACTGAACAACTTCTTTCTTGTCTACGCAACAAGCAAGAAACTTCAATAAGCGTCATTGACCTGTTAGCAACAGGTCTGTCAAATGATTTTGAATCTGTTGTGCTTGCTGCTTATCCAGATATTGGCAAGGTCTATGAAATGATTGTGTCTGCAGGAGCTCTACGTGCTCTTTTGTGCGGAAGTGGTTCAGCTGTTTTTGGTCTCGCTCGGGACATGCAACATGCCGAACAGTTAGTCGATACATTGGCTCCTCATTTTTCTTTTGTGACTATTATTTCAACCGCCTCTATAAATACATTTCATATCAAACAGCTTTAATAGTTTAGGTTTATAATTTTCTTTTAGATTAATCTAACTAGTGACGTGTATGTGTCAAGTGTTTCAATAGTGTATGTTTTTCTTGTTGACGTCTTTTCATTACACTAGTGCCAATATAAAGAAAAAAGGTATGCATTCAAGCTGAAGATTATAATATTTACTTAGTATATAAAATATTAACAGAATGACGAATGATATATTATTGTGCGATTTGAAAAGAATACTTTTGATGATGTCCTCTTTTTGATAAATTAAAGAAAAGACTGGAAGAATCATGATTTTATTAGGGTCCATCATCTCTATATATTTTCTCTATTTTTATCAAAGAAAAAAAATTATTATTATGAAGTTATTAGAAAAGAATACTTTCTAACACATTTTTGCTTCTATTCAGTTTACATATAAATATTGAATGTGTTCAGAAAATAGCATAGGAGAGAATTTAACTCAATTCAGCATTAAAAATTATAGTCGATTTAATAGCATTATATCACTTGAAAAAAAATTTGTAAAATACTTTTTTTTTTGTATTATTAAATGATTCGACATAAATGAAATTTTGCTAATTTTATCGATAATAATACAGAAAAAATAATAATAAATTGTACAGTTTTAGTTGTGATATGACCTCGAAACAAACACGAGTAGGCATGGGTTTTGACGCTCATCGTTTTCTCCCTACTAAAAATGGTCCGTTAAACAAAATTATGCTATGTGGCGTTGAAGTTCCTTCAATATATGATGTCGAAGCAAATTCAGATGGAGATGTAGGTCTACATGCTCTTGTAGATGCTTTACTTGGTTCAGTAGCTGCTGGTGATATTGGTATGCATTTTGCTCCTAATGATCCACAATGGATGGGAGCCGAATCAAGTATATTTCTTGAGCATGCTCTGAAAATAGTACACGACAAAGGTGGTGAATTAGTCAATATTGATATCACAATTATTGCTGAAAAGCCTTCCGTTTCTCCTTATCGACAAGCTATGCGTGAAAAACTGAATGAACTGTTAGCACTTGATATTGAACGAATTAGTGTAAAAGCAACAACGACCGAAAAAATGGGTTTCACTGGACGTGAAGAAGGTATTGCTGCTCAGGCTATTGTAAGTGTTCTTCTTTGAGTACACTTAATTCAATAAAATAAAATAATACCTAATAAAATAATGAAAATATTAATTGATAGATTGGATGGCACTATTATTATGTACAAAATATACATATTAAAAAAATGAGAGAATAACATTTCGCAAAAGTATGTTCTTGATTCAGTCTTCATATAGTTGCCACTAATTAAAGTCAGTTCTGCTTACTAAATAAAGTTCATACTGGTTCCAAAGTTATTTATCAGAAAGTCGTACTACAATATTTCATTGTTGATGTTGAGATAGAAAAGCATATTATGTTGTTACATTATTTTGCTTAATAGGCGTTTATTAAGATCAATTGATAATTTTAGTTCATAATGATTAGATGGTAGCTTTAGTTCTTGAATATTAAGTGTTCTTCTAGCATATTCGAGTGCTGAATGATAATCTTTACGATCTTCAAAAAGTAAGCTCATTTGATAACATGTTCGAGCTACATATGGATGATTTGGAGCAAGAAGGGCTTCTCGCATTCTGAGAGCTTCTTTGTAAGACATAAGTGCATCATCATTATTACCTATTGCTCGATGTACCAAACCTAAATTGTGATAAGCTTGAGCAAGATCAGGATGATCAACTGGCATCTTCTTCTTGTAAATAATCAATGTATCATTAAGCAAATGTAATGCTCGCTCATACTGTTTTTCAAGAAAGTAAGCATAACTGAGGCGATTAAAGTGAAATATTGTTTCAGTATTAAAATTTTGTGAAGCAAGATGATAGTAAATACTGGCTTGTTCAAGTACACATATTGCTCGTTTTGAATCATTCAATTCCAAATAAACAGTGCCAAGACAAGCTAATGTCATACCATATTCATAACTATTGTATGGTAAACCACGACGTTGTAATAATTTAGCACATCGTAAATAATAAATGGCTTGCTCATGTTTACCTAAAAATCGATACATACGAGCCAATTGATAATGTATATTGGGCCGATCTTCATGCTCAACAGGTAATATTCTTAAGAGACGATGAAAATATTTTATTGCGAATGAATATTCGCTTAGATGAGCCAACATACGACCAAATGAAATGATAGCATTCGTTTCAAAGAGTCGCTCACGGATATATGAATCATATTCACGATTTAGTTGAGCCACTCGGTTTGAAGCTGTCATTTGAATATTCCATATATAACTGTGATCATCATAGGCAATATTGGTAATAATAAATGTTGTACCAAGATCAAATAAAAATTCTTCCTCATCTGGTACTTGACTTTCATTCCTTATATCTGCTACAACAACGGCAGGTGATACATTTAAATTAATATCAATATTAAATAATACAAATTGTTCGGGATCATCTTGACTTCGACTGGTCTGCATACCAACTTCTTGAATAGAATTTATAAAAAGCAGAGCAACGTCACGAGAACATGATGAAGAAAGAAAACCGTTAGTTGATACTAATGATCCAATACGTAATTGTTTAACTTCATCTCGACGAAGTATTGTGCCACGATAAACAGAAATAGGTGTTGAATGAGAATACCGTGTTATAGCTAGACTTTCGCATAGATCAAAGATAAAATACCGGAATATATATAGTGCATATACATTTTCTGATCGCAAAGTTCTATTAATTAAATTTGAAAGAAAACATGGTTTTGTATACCAACGTATAGCATCGCATGCTCGATATGTTTTTTCAAATTCTGTAATTTTCTCTATTTCTTTAGAATTGTGATAATAATATTTTCGACATTCTCGTAGCATTTGTCGCTTAGCTTCAAATGAATTATGAGGCATCGCCACAAGAAGAACTGCAAACATTATTGTATAAATTAAGAATATATTACTACATATATAAATAAATACTAACCTCGAAATGTGTGAGTCCAAACAAACGAACCTAATTCTTGTCTTAGATCTCGCAGAGCTTTTTCCGGTGAATTGCACATAGTGAATAAACCAATATGTTTCAGGCTATTTTCTATTTCAATAATAAGCTGCTGTAAGCTCACTAACAGTAGATTTCGTTCATAGAAACTATTAATTAGTTTAGTTCCACTTTCATACAGACATTTATCACCATTATCGTTATGGATTTTATGTTCAATATTATTTCCATTGTCAAAACAATGCAGAGTAAAAATAGCTTGTAATTGTTGATATTGATGAAGTTGCGAAACCATTGTTTTTATTTTATTTTTATCAAAATTATGGAATAGAAGAATTACATGTTCTCGTGGATAGGCTTTTTTGAAATATCTTATACATTGTGATAAATCTGTATAACGGAAAACAAAGCAATAATCCACGAAATTGAGATATAAATTTCTGTCTTCAGGATGAACATGTTGTAAAGGATTATCAACTATAATAAGTGATACACCTCCATAGGCTGATGATGTTCGACGTAATTTAGAAGTGGAAATATTTTTCATTGATAATAGTATTGCATGAAGATATAACGATTCGAATTTGATTAGTTGCTTTGAAAACGCTATCGTTTTATAACATCAAGACATTACCCTAGAATGAAACTAACCTACTTTCAGTTCTGTGAAAATTTTATTTACTTCATATTGAGTTTAAAACAGCAAGCGGTGCTTACATTTGTACATTAACATGTTATTATAAAGCACGACGAGAAATCGGCGAAATTCTTCTGTTTGCCCGTCCATTAATTGCAAAAGTGTGAATACAAAAATAATTCCTAAAAATGTTTTATAATACATAAATATTATCAGACATTAGGAATTGAATACACACTTCCATTGCCAATAATAAATAGTATATTTTAAATTTCTTTGGATGCTTACAATTGACCTATATTCAAAAACAAAGCAAGAATAACTTCTATATGGAATAGTATGTTGGAGTCTGTAGGTGTAAAAAACTTAAGTTTTGTTGAAATCTCTATCATCAAAGACAACGAAAGAATTTTTTATATACATTGCTTTTACTCAAAGATCTTAGAAGTCGTATGGAAATTGCTGTACATTATCAATTTATTATCGAATCTAATTATTGACAATCTAAATTTAAATTTATAGAAAGAGTGATTATGTTCATGAAACATTTATTTTATTCTTTGCTCGAAACTTGATTTTATATTATTTTATTTTTGAATAACTAATTAAAAACAAGTATTATTACATGAATTATCTAATAAGTCCGAATGTCTCTAAATTCTTACAATGATCTAGAAATTTACTACTACTAAATTATAAAAAATATTTTAAGGAAGAACTAATTATTTTCAAAACGTTTACTTAAAACAAACACAAACTAATATAAATATGATACTACAATGATATCCCGTTCTCTGATACTTCTTTCTATAGCAATTACTGACATAAATAAAAAAAATAATCGTCATTTACTACTAGTTCCTTTTGCTATTTTTATTCCATTTTACATTACTAATGTGAGAACAAATTACATGTTTTTCAGGGATTGATTGTCTGTATGTCGATATAGCAAAAGAAGAAATAAATGATACATCAATATACATACAACCATTTTGCCAGGTGATTTATTGAAAAAATTTACTGCTATATAGGTGAATATAGACATCTTAATGTTCTTATTCATAATTGTTGAGTATCATTTAAATTTGATTTACAATGTATCTTGAAAAAATTCTGAATAGACGGATTAACGAAAAATATTGCATACATTATACTCTCTCTGTGTCTATTTTTATAATTATTTCTAATATACACAGAAAATAAATCGTAATTGTTTTTGACAAAAATTAAATTTTTGCGAATATGATTGATTCTCAGAGCTTAAGTGTATTATTTATTCTCCATTTGCTGCAAGTATTTATTGCATATAATTTGTTGTTCGTACCTTTTAAATAAGAATAATTCATGCTATGAGTGAATAAAAAATATGATAGAATGCGTCAGAATTTGGAATTGAATGAAGATTGAAAATTCTTTCTTGCTGAACAATGATAATGCACACAATTACCGGTCCTTTTCTTCTTGGTTTCTTTTCTTTACACTTCGGTGTTAAAATATGAGAATTTTAGCACAAATATAGGGAGATTTGGGCTACATTTTGGCTTAATTTGATGATAACTTATCACGAAAATTCACAACAAAAAAGATACCTGACTGGAAATAGCTATATAAAAGAAACTTGAACTCAATGGATTTGATATAGATCCACGTCCCCCGCTTTGCTCTTTCTAACAGTGAAAATTCGAACTTTATAGCTTGAACCATAGAAAAGTTATTAAAAAAATTGGTCGTTGGTACTTTAAAAAATTTTCCGACATTAGTAAATGATAGATATGTCAGTTTGATTTTTCGATAAAGATGATTAATGTAATTATCAATCATTTTCTATTTGTTAAAAATTTTGTTTTTCTGAGTAATTCAATTTTTTAAAACTTCATATCAGTAATTTAAAAAGCGCTGACTCCGTATTTTATTTAATTATTATGTTACAATTATCAACTTTTTTTGCAAATTGATTATCTAGATATTATTCTTTATTTTCATTGATCCATAAAAATTTAATTATCGACAATAATGATTGAAATTCTCGTTTCATTTTTCTCTGTAAGTAACTTAATACTAACGCTATCTTTACATAGTCAGTTGTCGATAAATATCCGTCAAGCATAACTTTGTTCTAATTGAGATATTAATGGTATCATTATTTGATAAGTATATTTGTTTTTATTAGATTCAAAAAAATGAATTTTAACTAATATTAGAATACCAATCAAGAAAAGTTCTATATTTCCCATAGTCCCATATTGTAATAAAAATTATATTCTTTGAAAATCGTCAATTGATATAGAATAAATTCATGTTAAATATTTTCTTTATAAATAATTACAATATCATAAAGACATCCGTGAGACTATTTATTGAGCATTAATAAACAAAGCAAATGACTGACATAAAGACAGAATACTAAAAAATAAAACAAAAAAAGTCTCTTTGTTATATTATTTTTGGAGAAATTAATTCGACTGTTGTTGTTGTTGACATAAAAATCGATGAATATGTTGAAATGTTGGTCTTTCATGATGATTTAATGTTAAACAAGCAAACATTAAATCAATTAATTCTTTTAATTGTATTCTATCAATAAATGTTATATCTAAATCTGTTGATAATGGTGGTGATAAAAGGATTTCTTGATCAGATAAATGTGCAAATGGAAGTATTCGACATGTTGTCATTATTTCATATAATGTTATACCAAAACTATAAACATCAGATTTTATTGAATAACCATTTCCATTATTCTATTAAAAAAAAAGAATTAAAAAAAGCATAAAAATAAAAAAATTAAATTAACCATTAATATTTCTGGTGACATCCATCGAACAGGTAAATA
>JAJEKB010025239.1:0-18124 GCA_022393335.1 Macrotrachela quadricornifera | reverse complement strand
AAAAAAAACTAATGAATTTTCGTCTTTTTCTTTCCATAGAAATAGAGAAAAACAATGATGTACTATATGTTATGAACATCGTAAAATATATAATAATGATCAATCTAATTATAAGAAATTTATCCTATAAAATATCAAATATTAATAATAATTAAATATTAAACTATGTACAAAAATTGTCTTTGAAAATATTTTTTTTTGTAAACAGAAAATTTCATTTTTATCTTTTTTAGGTGCCACCAACACCTCTTCCTCCACCACCAGTGCCATTAAAAAAATCTGTCAAACGAATACAATCACCAAACCCTGTAATATTTGATGCACGTGCAAAACCTGTAAAATCACCAAAGAAAACGAACGAATCTTCATTTAGTGTTACACGAAAATTATTCGATCGTCTTCATCAATTAACTGCTCCTAATACTGAATCAAATTCTTCTCAATTAGGTAATCAAACATTAATAATTACACCCTAGATTTATTTTTCTTTTTATAGAAATGCCTCATCAACAATCAGCAATCAATGAATATCAAGTTCCACCAGGTATGATGTTAGTGCCTATATCTCAACAGCAACAATCAAATCCAACTGTATCTCAAAATAAACCTCCAACAGTAGTTTATAATAATTCATTTAAAAATAATAAAGTTGCACCACCACCATCTGCTTATAATACACAAACAGGCAATCAAGTTGTACCTAATAATTGTATTAAAAACATTTTTTTTTCTATTAAATTAATTGGTTTTATGTGCTTCTGTTTTTTAAAGCGTTTATAAGTCCATCATCAATGATGTCAACAAATCCACTTCTTCAGTCATCTTATGCAACACAACAACAACAACAACAACAACAACAAGCATCAAAACATATTGATCAATCTAAAACACTAAAACTAAAACCAAAAAATCAATCTACAGCTAATCCAGCTCATTCAAATAATCCAAATCGATCATATGCATTGTACAATCAAGAAAATGGTCGTATTGGTAAAATGAAAATTTAAAAAAAAGAATAAAATAAAAAAAAATCTATTAAAATAATTTATAGAAGGTGTAGTCAAAAATCGACTTAATATAGCTAATGATGACCTAGAAGAAAGTCAAATAATCGATGAAGAAACAGAACCAAAAGGCAAATGGGTACAAAGATTAATTAATTTTTTAATTTTAAAAATTAAATTAATTTTATGTTTTTAGGCTTCATGGTTTTCTGAACCATTATGTTTAGGTTTAACACGTTTAAGTGGTGGAATTTTATTTGGATCTATGATATTACTTAGTTGTGCATCAGTTGCTGGTCTTATTGCTTCAATTGTTTTATATACTAAAGGTACCACAAAAATATCTTTTTCTCTCTTTTTTTTCTAAATAAAAATTTGGATATTTCCTTCTTTTTTTTTAGATAGTGTAACTGATGCTCAATGGAAAATTTTAGGTATGGTTGTTTGTGCTATTATGTTAATAACAATTATTATTACATTACTTATATTTATTTGTTGTTATAAACATGGTTACATGTTCAATGAAGATGATGATACTGGTCCAAATGAACCATCAATAACACGTGGTAGTGAAAAAAATGATAATCAAAAAGCTGTTTTAAGAAAAATTTATAAATTTAATCGTCCAAATGATACACAATCAGTTCCATCTGGTATAGTTCAAGATGTTTCAACATCACCATCAATATCTCAACCACCTATTCATGTAAATGATAAACAAACAAATACAGAAGTAACAATTGCTGCATTACGTCCAAAAGATATTGATCGTGGTGTATGGCCATCAATAAATGCTTTTGGTGGTATATCATATCGTCCATTAATTCAACCACAAGTGATGTCTCGTTATATTCAAGTAATACCCCAAGATTTCGAACAAACAATTCAAGTTCCACAAGTTATTTATCAAGTTGTTGCTCCAGCAGCAGCAATGTCATCTGCACAAATTCAACCATCACGAATAATTCAAATTCCTGCTCAACAACCATCTGTTCTTGAAGTTATTGAACCATCAAAAAAACAAACTCGAACAACTGTAATTCGTCAACCAAAAACAAAAGAAATACTTGTACAACCAACAACTCGTATTGAATATGTTGATGTTGATGAAAAACCAACAACACATATTGAATATGTTGATGTTGATGAGAAACCTACACATCGTATTGAATACGTTGATATTGATGAAAAACCAACACGTCGTATTGAATATATTGATAATGATAAACAATCAACACGTCGAATTATTCAACAACCACAATATGAAATTGTTGATACTGATAAACAATCAACACGTCGTATTATTCAACAACCACAGTATGAAATTGTTGATACTGATAAACAACCAACACGTCGAATTGTTCAACAACCACAATATGAAATTGTTGAAGAAGTTATTGAACGACCAACATCATCATCAACAATGGAAGAAATTGTAGAAATTGTTGATGCACCTAAACATACACGAAAACATAGAAGAAAAAAAGGAAATAAAAAAAATGTGGGAACTGTTTCTGTTAAACATATTAAAGCTATTGATGATTAACTATATATTACTGTAGAAGATTATTAACTAAATCGTTTTAATACTTTAAAAAGAAAACATTTGTAATTTTTCTTTGGTTTTTCTTTTATTTTTTATTTTTATATACAATGAGTTAGACTCTGAAATAATTTACTAAATTGATATTTTGATAAAAAAAACAGAGTGACCTCTTTTATTATTCTGGATAGATCTAGAACTTCATCTATGACATCATACATCTGATACAATATGCACTGCCATAGAGCGACAAAAATGCACTTATTTGGCATTTGTCTATTAGTATAGGCAAACCAGATTTTTGTCTTTCTGTAACCTATAATACAAATATCATCATTCAATGAACTATCTCATATATACCGGAATATTAAATAAAATTCACGAATATTCTCGAATAATAGTCAATCAAGAGTATATAAACAAATGTTATTTCCATTGTTTTTTATCTCATTGTTAAATTCCATTGATACAAACATTTTCAAATGGCATCATCTCGTATTGTTTCACGTCTTCTTGTACCAACTACACTTAGTCGTCTATCAACAATAGGCAACACAAGTGGTCCAATACGACATTTTTTTTCTCGTAATCCAAGAAATTTACCAGATATTTTTCTTGGTTCATCATCAAATGTATTTCGAGATTTGGAAAAAGAATTTGAACGTATGCAACGACAATTTGATCATTTCTTCCGCGGTTCTAATGATAATCGTTCATTAGTTAATTATTCACGTGATAATGCAAATGGTAAAAATTCTATTTTTTCTTTTCTTTTTCTTTAATTAAAAATAATTATTTAGAAAATAATATGATTGTTACTGAATCTGATGGTTCAAGAAAATTTCAACTTGCATTTGATATGCGTGGTTTTGAACCTGAAGAAGTTAAAATAAAAACACAAAATGGTTCATTAATTATTTCGGCTAAGAAAGAAAAAAAAGTATGGAAAAAATAAATCTTTTTTGTTTTGAAAATTATTTATTGGATTTTTTTTTCTATTTATTTTAGGCTGGTAATAGTTATTCTCTTCATGAATTTAGTCAAACATATACATTACCAGAAGATGTTAAACTTGAAGATTTAAAATCAACATTTGCAGAAAATGGCGTTCTTTCAATTGAAGCACCATTACCGAAAGCCGAACCAAAAGATCGACAAATACAAATTGAACATTCTAAATAAATTTTGTTTTTGTTTTTTTATTTCTTTGCTTGTATATTTATTCTATTCAAGCTAAATATTTGTTAATAAAATACATACAAAAAATAAACACACATGTTAGTTAAAAAATTTTCGCTTTTTTAAATATATTCAATCTAATTTAAATATTTGAAGTTTATTAGGTTTATGACATTTAATAACAAGATAATCATTTGATAATCTACAAGCATTTATTGGTGAACTATCTTTATTTTGTGTTTTTTGTATTTTATTATCTTCATTAATAAGTAATAATTCATGTTGTTCACTATCAATAGCAAGCCATTGATTATTTCCCAATGATGTAAGTGTAATTACTGTTTGATTTAATTCAAGATGATGTACAATACGTGTTGATAAATTAAAATCAAATATTTCTAAACGTTTTTTATTCTCATCTTGAATAAGTAGTGCAACATGTGTACCATCTGTACGTATTGATAAAATATTTTTATCATTATCTTCAGCAAATTTTGCTTTTGTCCAACGATTAACTAATTGTAATGTTGGTTTCCATGTCCATTTTGTAATAGCTGATGCATTTGTATATGCAATAAATATATGATCATTATATGCAGTTATTGATGAAAAATCAATTTTATCTTCACCTGATTTATCTTTTTTACTAAATTGTTCATTTGATTTTATATCAAATGTATCAATATTTAATTGATAAATATAACTACGTGTTAAAATTAAATATAAATTTTCACATGATAAATATGTAAGATCATCAATTGTTAATATACCAGATGAATCATATTCTTTCCAATTAAGATCTTTTATTTGTTCAAGTTTATTATTAAAAAGAAGAAATTTTGTTGTATCATATATAAGAATATTTTCATCAGATGTTGATAATGCTATTTGATCATTTTCAAGTTCATATTCATATAAAGCATTTTGAGATAATTTAGGTACATGTTCAAGTTTTCGAATATCTTTATGAACATGTTTTTTTGATTCATCGACAGTTGCTTGTTTTGGTTTATTTAAATTTTCAACATTAACTTTTTCTTCATTGGCTTTTGTTGGTGAAGTTTCACGATTTGATGATGCCATGATTTATTTCTGAAATTAAAACCAAAAAAAAAAGTAATGATTGATTATTTGTTGTTGTTGTTGTTCTTGAAAAAAAAAACAAATTCTTTTTTTTTTTCTAATAAAAAAAACAAACAAGAATAGATGATAATGACTTTTTGTTTTCGTTTTTTTTTTTTGTTGTTTTAGATATATATATATACAGAAATGAAATAAAGAAAAATATTTTTTTATTTATTGTTCAAGCATATCTTCTGTTGATGATGATGGTAATGGTGTTGAATTGCTATTACTTGAACTACTATTTTCATCAGTAAGATTTGTTGTTGGTGATGATGATGATGATGGTTTGTCTTCTTCATCATCATCATCTTGTTCCATATCATCGTCTATTTGAGTATTTGCTGTTGAACCAGCTGGACTTTCTAATATTATTGAATCATTATGTGGAACAGCAAAACCATTTGTTATTTGAGAATTTGAAGGTGTTTCAGATGATTCAATTGATAATGATGATGTTAAACCATTTCGCATTGGTTCAATATAAATTTTACTAAAATAATCATTTTTTTATATTCATTTTTTTTTTTAATTATTTTTGTTTTAAACTTACTTTCCTTCATTATCAATGGTTGTTACTACTGAAACACATTTCGTTAAACCACGTATAAATTTATCTGTTCTTCGATAATGTGTTCGAGGTGAAAGAATTAATTCACATAAACGTTGAATTGTAAATGGAGAACTTATTAAATAAAGAAAAGAAAATAATTCCTAGATTTATAATAATTCATTTTTTCTTAATATTTTTTAAAATTTCTAATTAAAACAAGACATATACTCTTTGCTCTATCAAATAAACTCAACGAGTCAGTTGTATCTGATCAATATAAATAGAATGAACTAATTTCACTAATTAAATCAAAGAAGAATGTTATGATAATTTGCCTACATCATCTTAGTCACATATAGTGTAAACGTGGGTGTTCTAAAAGTCCTCCGGCAAAGTTTATGTAAATATCTCTTATATAATTCAAGCAATTCAAGTGCTTCTTCTACAATATGATAGTATATTCTTTTAAATTTTGTTCTGTATATTTCCAGATAATCAATTCTGGAAAAGATCATAAATTAGGAAAATTCGTTTTTTCCGGATGAACTCCTTCTCATTTAAATGATTTATCGATAAATATAAAGTAAAAATCTATGTGCATAAGACATAAAGATTTCGTTCAATTCAAAATAAGAGTCGATCATGGAAAGAAATCAATTCGAAAAAAGATAAATTTATGCATTTTAATTAATGCTAATCATTTTGAATATTCATTGTTATCTAAACTATATGATATAAAACTTAAACGAATATACTATCTTACTGTAAAAGAAAAAATAAAAACGCTTAAATTGTATAAAAGATATTTACATAAATTTTTCTCAAGAGACTTTTGGAATACTTTGTGGGGTATTTCACTAAAATAAACTTTTTTATAGTTTATATATACTTTTCAAATGAATTAATTCTTTCAATAATATCATTTTTTAATTCTTCAAATGTTGAATGATCAATATTTGGATGTATATCTAATTTATCCATATTTGATTCAGAATTAAATTTATCAAGAACAGTAGTTAATTTTTGTAAAAGTAATGGCTTGATTTTCTCCCATGGATAACTTAATAAGAAAAAAATAAATAAAAGAAAGAAATAATTCATTATAATTGAATATTTAAATGTTACCGTGAATAACCGGTTTTTGCAATTTGAATAAGAATTTGTTCTAATTCATTTGTTAAAATTCGATCATTTTCTGGTTTTTCAAGATATTCTAAAGATAAAACACAAAATGAAATTTAAAAAGAATATAAAATAAAATTTACTATCAAGAGTATCAACAATTGAATTCGGTGATGAACTTGATGTAACAATAGCTTGTTCATGTTCTTCTTCAGTTGTCTCCATTATCATCTGAACAAAAATAAAGAAACAAAGATATTCATTTTTTTTTTCTTTCATATATATATAAATGTATCTCTCATCTTATTCGCTTATAATTTCTCCAATAATAAAATTACAATTATTCATATTTGAATTTATTTTATTTCATCATTATGGTTGAATTATTAGGTACACATTGTGAATATCCACAATGTAATACACTTGATTTTTTACCTGTTTATTGTGTTCATTGTAAAAAAAACATTTTGTAAACAACATGGTTCAGCACCTGATCATTCATGTGAAAATTTTTTTCAAACAACAGCATCATCATCATCAAATTTATCATCATTTATTCCATGTGCTTATTTAAATAATTGTAAAAATCCCAAATCTCCAATTAGTTTTACATGTTCATTATGTTTAAAAAGTTTTTGTGTTGAACATCGTCATATTGATGATCATGAATGTCCATATCGTTTACAACAAAATTTATCTCATGTAAAGCCGAAACAAGATGATATAAAATCAGCAACTAATTTTTCAACAGAAAAATTTCTTGGTACAAAAAATGAAGCTTTAGCAAATAAAGTTGCAGTTATGAAACTGAAACAAACAGCTAAAGGACCATCAGGTATACCAATGGAAAATCGTCTTCATTTATTTGTACAAATTGATGATGATAATAAACAATATCCATTTTATCTTTCAAAATCTTGGCCATTAGGAAAAGGACTTGATTATTTAACAAAAGAATTAAAATTATTACCAGCAAATCGAATTATTTTATTAAATAAAGAACAAATTCAACTTGATTTGTCCATGACAATTAGCGATATAAAAGAATTGCATGATGCTGATGTTATTATTTTAAAAAAAGTTTAAAAATAAAAAAAAATAAAAATTTAAGACATCTGTTTTGATTTTTTGTTATATGCATTAGATTTTGAAAGACTGAAAAAGTGTATTTATAAATTATTTTGTTTATTAATTTAATGTTCTGGTCCTACCTTAATTAATTTTTCTTTTTGGTATTAACATGTTGAATACTAATTCACCATGATTAAATCCTAAACATGTTTTTACTTTCCTTCCGTTGTTTGATTTTTGTGACAAATTAATTCAAATTTGCAGTTATATAAACGAAACTTTTTCCTGGAAATATTTCTGTTGAAATCATAAGACAACTGTACTATCAATCAGACAATTCTTATTATCAATATAGCAAATTAAGTAACATCTCCAAGATATAATTTTGAATGAGTCAAATAACAAAAAAAAGACAGTGGTAACATCTAATTTAAGTGCATGAAATCATACAGTTATTTTTTCTAATTGATTATTTACAATCTTCGTGGTTCTCATCATATATATAGTTCGTATACTCGTTTTGCTTTCATTATCATATATAAAATAAAAACATCTGTTATGGGATTATCTTTGAATACGATTGTTAATAATCATCCAACAGATGATACAAGATCACCAGCATCTACTGATAAATATTTTGATATTAAAATAATTCCACGGACAACAATATTGGAAATGAATACTCATTTACCTCCTATCTATGAAATATCGAATATTACATCGAACCTTTCAATAGCTGATACGGAAATAATTATAAGACATCCTAGAACATCTTCTATTCATAATCAATAATCATGTTGTTCAATAGGAGTTGATCCTTCTGAACGACAATTATCTTTACTTGATCCAATGTCTTAGAGTATTAGTGCAATACTTGTTTGACAGGATTTAATTGTATCAACAAGACCAGATAAACGAAAAGAATTTCTTCAACGATTAAAATCATATAAAAATAACATAAATATTTATTTAATAAAGCTAGTGGAGCTATTACAAGTGGATTATAGGCTGTAATAGGTACATTCATATTATATATATATACATTTTGTTGCATTTTTAATATCAGGTCTATCTGGTTCTGATAAATCAACATTACTCAATATATTAGCATGTCGTTTATTTAGATGTAAATACTATAGTTTAAGGTGAAATGCGTCTTAATGGTGTTCCTTATGATAATGCTGAATTAATACGTATTGTTGGCTATGTTATGCAAGATGGTTTACTCAATGGACATTTACCTGTTGAAGAAATCTTAATATATACAGCTGAACTTCGTTTAACACGAATATATACAAATCGTGCATGTTTAAGCGGAGTGAGGATACGAAAAGATTTAATTATAGAGTTATTTATGATTCATTCAGTAATCTAAATAATCTGGTGCTACACAATATATCGAATAGCATACAAAACATGTTTTGTCTATTAAACGAAAGATTTAAATTATAGTTTCATATGCATACGGTTTGATAGCGTCGAAATACCAATATGAATCAATAAATTCATAAAAAAAAAATGCAGAAAGCAGAAGAAATCCTAAATTTAAAAGAACAGAATTATTGAAAAAATACAATTTGTCAAACTATAGTACTAATTAAAGACACCAGTAGAGATATAGCATATCTCTACGGGTTACTATTGTTCTAATATTCTTCTCCTCGTGTCGGAGAGGTCAGGTGAACTATATCTATCCTGCCTTGACGTAGAGGAGGATTCCAATAGATAGATTTCGAGCTTCCACATTATTAATTCAAAAAGCATACAAATCATTGGACTATTTTCGACTGTGTATGTCAGATGTATACAATGGAAGTTTAAAGACATGCGATTGTTTGTTCCATTTCAAATTTCTTTTTATGTTCAATTACACGTTACAGCATGCTGTTACCAAGTATTACTATTGTATAAGGCAGCAGAATTCCTAATAATATCTATTTAATAGTGAATGTCTTTAACTATCAATAAAATTTACTTTACGACCATAAGAATAATTATGCCTACCTTAATTAGATCTAGCTTGTTTTATTCAGTTATATGAATTTTTGGAGAATAAAGTAAGTTCAGTCAATTTTTGCTGTGTGTCATTCCAATCACATTTTATTTTATAGAAATTAGTAAATATTCTAATGACTAACATAAAATTACACAAATATTTTTATTGCGAATATTTATTGTTTCAACACTAAAAAGTTGATTTTTGTTCCATCTTAACATTTTACCAATGACAAGACACAATTAACATTATTCCATCGTATGCCATATAAATAACACATCCAAATATTCACAAGATTTAATTTTATTAAATTCTCAAATAATTTCAACTATTTGATTTTCCTCTTTCACGTTTTTTCCATACAATTTGTATCGAATTCATTCCTTGCCATCAAAGAAAAAAATCTATATATGTCTGTTTAGAAAATATTTTTGCTCTAAACGACAAAGCAAATGGCTACCATTTGTATCCTGATCAAAAATATTAGAATAAGCTATTGTCATAAATCATTTTTATGCACTTACTTCTATGCGGTGACTTTTCTTTGGCATGCCTGACTGTTATCATATTCAATATCCAATGTATTATTAATAAATTTATATAAAATTGCTAATATTTTTGCAATGCACAGTATGTGAATTGGTTGCCGTCCACATTTGGTCATTCTTCAGTAGAAGCAACAGCAATACCTGATAAAACAACAATAAGTTTTCGTTTGATAAACTGTTTTTTATCTCAGCAACAGCTGTCAATTGTAAATATATTAAAAAACATATCTTAAAATTGGTTAGCAAAAAAGAAGCTATCTGCTGAAATTTTGTAAAATGTGCTTTTTATTGATGAATTTGCAGACTTTATTTAATATCATTCAAATGATTTGCTTTACTTGATAGTTAATACGCGAGGGCAAATCTTTACAAAAACTGAGCAATGATGTTATTTCCTTGATAGGTGTTTATCAACAGTTTTACCACTGATAATATTAATTTTCTTATATAAAATAGAAAAGTATATTATTTGAAGTCAAACAATTATCTATGATTTGTTTTGATTTATAACATGTACAAAAGAGAGTATTAGAAAACTGTAAATTTAAAAGTAAGTAAAATTATCAATAGATACATAAGTGTAGATGGCATTGGTTCTTTATTATTATGTTATACGAATGTCTTTCATTGGTGATCGAAGTATAAGAAAAGAATACAGTACAGTAATACGATACATGCACTTGCAATACCTACTTGATTAGTTTCTTTTTCATTTCACGTCATTGAAAAGAACGTAAATGAATATAAGATCCAAATTGTTATGTTTCTTCGTGCTCCTTGTAAAATCAATTTAACATTGGATGTATTTGACAAGAAAGAACGTACTGATGGTTATCATAATTTGGATTCACTCGTTGTACCGTTTAATGAACCGGCCGATGAATTATATATTCATATTGAACCTGCTTTTAACGAGACTTCTATTGTATTAACATGTAATGATTTACATTTACCTGTTGACAATCGAAATTTAGCCTATCGAGCAGCTCTTGCTTATTCTGCACATATTGACAAACCATTTCGTATTAAAATTGATCTGTACAAGCGTATACCAGCCGAAGCTGGACTAGGTGGTGGAAGTAGTGATGCAGCAGCTGTTTTACGCGCCTTAAACACATATTTTAATCAAACAATCAATCAATCAACACTAATAGAAATAGCAGCTCGACTTGGCTCTGATGTACCGCTATTTTTGGCAGAAAAAGCAGTACGTATGCGCGGATGTGGTGAAATTATTGAACCACTAGATTTTACTCTGCCTTCACTGTGGGGTGTTCTTGTACATCCTGGAACGGGTGTATCAACGGCACATGCATATGCTCTGCTTGATAAAGTGCCAAATCGACAATCTGGAACTAGTACTGAACAACTTCTTTCTTGTCTACGCAACAAGCAAGAAACTTCAATAAACGTCATCGACCTGTTAGCAACAGGTCTGTCAAATGATTTTGAATCTGTTGTGCTTGCTGCTTATCCAAATATTTACAAGGCCTATGAAATGATTGTGTCTGCAGGAGCTCTACGTGCTCTTTTGTGCGGAAGTGGTTCAGCTGTTTTTGGTCTCGCTCGGGACATGCAACATGCCGAACAGTTAGTCGATACATTGGCTCCTCATTTTTCTTTTGTGACTATTATTTCAACCGCTTCTATGAATACATTCCATATCAAACAGCTTTAATAGTTTAGGTTTATTATTTTCTTTTAGATTAATCTAACTAGTGACGTGTATCTGTCAGGTGTTTCAATAGTGTATGTTTTTCTTGTTGACGTCTTTTCATTACACTAGTGCCAATATAAAGAAAAAAGGTATGCATTCAAGCTGAAGATTATAATATTTGCTTAGTATATAAAATATTAATAGAATGACGAATGATATATTATTGTACGATTTGAAAAGAATACTTTTGATGATGTCCTCTTTTTGATAAATTAAAGAAAGGACTGGAAGAATCATGATTTTATTAGGATGCATCATCTCTATATACTTTCTCTATTTTCATCAAAAAAATGATTATTATGAAGTTATTAGAAAAGAATAATTCCTAACACATTTTTGCTTCTATTCAGTTTACATATAAATTTTGAATGTGTTCAGAAAACAGCATAGGAGAGAATTTAACTCAATTCAGCAATAAAAATTATAATCGATTTAATAGCATTATATCACTTGAACAAAAATTTGTAAAATATTTTTTTTGTATTATTAAATGATTCTACATAAATGAAATTTTGCTAATTTTATCGATAATAATACAGAAAAAATAATAATAAATTGTACAGTTTTAGTTGTGATATGTCCTCGAAACAAACACGAGTAGGCATGGGTTTTGATGCTCATCGGTTTCTCCCTACTAAAAATGGTCCGTTAAACAAAATTATGCTATGTGGCGTTGCAGTTCCTTCAATATATGATGTCGAAGCAAATTCAGATGGAGATGTAGGTCTACATGCTCTTGTAGATGCTTTACTTGGTTCAGTAGCTGCTGGCGATATTGGTATGCATTTTACTCCTAATGATCCACAATGGATGGGAGCCGAGTCAAGTATATTTCTTGAGCATGCTCTGAAAATAGTACACGACAAAGGTGGTGAATTAGTCAATATTGATATCACAATTATTGCTGAAAAGCCTTCCGTTTCTCCTTATCGACAAGCTATGCGTGAAAAACTCAATGAACTGCTAGCACTTGATATTGAACGAATTAGTGTAAAAGCAACAACGACCGAAAAAATGGGTTTCACTGGGCGTGAAGAAGGTATTGCTGCTCAGGCTATTGTAAGTGTTCTTGTTTGAGTACACTCAATTCAATAAAATAAAATAATACCTAATAAAATAATGAAAATATTAATTGATAGATTGGATGGCACTATTATTATGTACAAAATATACATATTAAAAAAATGAGAGAACAACATTTCGCAAAAGTATATTCTTGATTTAGTCTTCATATAGTTGCTACTAATTAAAGTCAGTTCTGCTCACTAAATAAAGTTCATACTGGTTCCAAAGTTATTTATCAGAAAGTCGTACTACAATATTTCATTGTTGATGTTGAGATAGAAAAGCATATTATGTTGTTACATTATTTTGCTTAATAGGCGTTTATTAAGATCAATTGATAATTTTAGTTCATAATGATTAGATGGTAGCTTCAGTTCTTGAATATTAAGTGTTCTTCTAGCATATTCGAGTGCTGAATGATAATCTTTACGATCTTCAAAAAGTAAGCTCATTTGATAACATGTACGAGCTACATATGGATGATTTGGAGCAAGAAGGGCTTCTCGCATTCTGAGAGCTTCTTTGTAAGACATAAGTGCATCATCATTATTACCTATTGCTCGATGTACCAAACCTAAATTGTGATAAGCTTGAGCAAGACCAGGATGATCAACTGGCATCTTCTTCTTGTAAATAATCAATGTATCATTAAGCAAATGTAATGCTCGCTCATACTGTTTTTCAAGAAAGTAAGCATAACTGAGGCGATTAAAGTGAAATATTGTTTCAGTATTAAAATTTTGTGAAGCAAGATGATAGTAAATACTGGCTTGTTCAAGTACACATATTGCTCGTTTTGAATCATTCAATTCCAAATAAACAGTGCCAAGACAAGCTAATGTCATACCATATTCATAACTATTGTATGGTAAACCACGACGTTGTAATAATTTAGCACATCGTAAATAATAAATGGCTTGCTCATGTTTACCTAAAAATCGATACATACGAGCCAATTGATAATGTAAATTGGGCCGATCTTCATGCTCAACAGGTAATATTCTTAAGAGACGATGAAAATATTTTATTGCGAATGAATATTCGCCTAGATGAGCCAACATACGACCAAATAAAATGATAGCATTCGTTTCAAAGAGTCGCTCACGGATATAGGAATCATATTCACGATTTAGCTGAGCCACTCGGTTTGAAGCTGTCATTTGAATATTCCATATATAATTGTGATCATCATAGGCAATATTGGTAATAATAAATGTTGTACCAAGATCAAATAAAAATTCTTCCTCATCTGGTACTTGACTTTCATTCCTTATATCTGCTACAACAATGTCAGGTGATACATTTAAATTAATATCATTATTAAATAATACAAATTGTTCGGGATCATCTTGACTTCGACTGGTCTGTATACCAACTTCTTGAATAGAATTTATAAAAAGCAGAGCAACATCACGAGAACATGATGAAGAAAGAAAACCATTTGTTGATACTAATGATCCAATACGTAATTGTTTAACTTCATCTCGACGAAGTATTGTGCCACGATAAACAGAAATAGGTGTTGAATGAGAATATCGTATTATAGCTAGACTTTCGCATAGATCAAAGATAAAATACCGGAATATATATAGTGCATATACATTTTCTGATCGCAAAGTTCTGTTAATTAAATTTGAAAGAAATCATTCTCGTAACATTTGTCATTTAGCTTCAGATAAATTATGAGGCATCGTCACAAGAAGAACTGCAAACATTATTATATAAACTAAGAATATGTTACTACATATATAAATAAATACTAACCTCGAAATGTACGAGTCCAAACAAACGAACCTAATTCTTGTCTTGGCTCTCGCAGAACTTTTTCTGGTGAATTGCACATTGTGAATACATCAATATGTTTTAGACTACTTTCTGTTTCAATAATAAGCTGCTGTAAGCTCACTAATAGTAGATTTCGTTCATAGAAACTTTTAATTGGTTTAGTTCCACTTTCATACAAACATTTATCACTATTTTCGTTAAGGATTTTATGTTCAATATTATTTCCATTGTCAGAACAATGCAGAGTAAAAAATTATCGAATAGAAGGATTACATGTACTCGTGGATAGGCTTTTTTGAAATATCTTATACATTGTGATAAATCTGTATAACGGAAAACAAAGCAGTAATCCACGAAATTGAGATATAAATTTCTGTCCTCAGGATGAACATGTTGTAAAGGATTATCAACTATAATAAGTGATACACCTCCATAGGCTGATGATGTTCGACGTAATTTAGAATTGGAAATATTTTTCATTGATAATAGTATTGCATGAAGATATGACAATTCGAATTTGATTAGTTGCTTTGAAAACGCTATCGTTTTATAACATCATGACATTACCCTGGAATGAAACTAACCTACTTTCAGTTCTGTGAAAATTTGATTTATTTTATATTGAGTTTAAAACAGCAAGCGGTGCTTACATTTGTACATTAACATGTTATTATAAAACACGACGAGAAATCGGCGAAATTCTTCTGTTTGCCCGTCAATTAATTGCAAAAGAGTGAATACAAAAATAATTCCTAGAAATGTTTTATAATACATAAATATTATCGAACATTAGGAATTGAATACATACTTCCATTGCCAATAATAAATAGTATATTTTAAATTTCTTGGGTTTCTTTGGATGCTTACAACTGACCTATATTCAAAAAAAAGGAAGAATAACTTCTATATGGAATAGTATGTTGAAGTCTATAGGTGTAAAAGACCTAAGTTTTGCTGAAATCTTTATTATCAAAGTCATCAAAGAAAATGAAAGAATTTTTTATATACATTGCTTTTACTCAAAGATCTCAGAAGTCGTATGGAAATTGCTGTGCATCACCAATCTATTATCGAATCTAATTATTGACAATTTAAATTTAAATTTATAGAAAGAGCAATTATGTTCATGAAATATTTATTTTTATTCTTTGTTCGAAATTTGATTTTATATTATTTTATTTTTGAATAACTAATTAAAAACAAGTATTATTACATGGATAATCTAATAAGTCCGAATGTCTCTAAATTTTTACAATGATCTAGAGAGATTTACTACTACTAAATTATAAAAAATATTTTAAGAAAAAACTAATTATTTTCAAGTCGTTTACTTAAAACAAACACAAACTAATATAAATATGATACTACAATGATATCCCATTCTCTGATACTTCTTTCTATAGCAATTACTGACATAAATAAAAAAATAATCGTCATTTACTACTAGTTCCTTTTGCTATTTTTATTCCATTTTACATTACTAATGTGAGAACAAATTACATGTTTTTCAGGGTTTGATTGTCTGTATGTCGATATAGAAAAGAAGAAATAAATGATACATCAATATACACACAACCATTTTGCCAGGTGATTTATTGAAAAAATTTACTGCTATACAGGTGAATATAGACATCTCAATGTTCTTATTCATAATTGTTGAGTATCATTTAAATTTGACTTACAATACATTCTGAAAAAAATTTGAATTGATGGTTTAACGAAAAATATTCCATACATTATACTCTCTCTGTGTCTATTTTTATAATTATTTCTAATATACACAGAAAATAAATCGTAATTGTTTTTGACAAAAATTAAATTTTTGCGATTATGATTGATTCTCAGAGCTCAATTGCATTATTTATTCTCCATTTGCTGCAAGTATTTATTGTATATAATTTATTGTTCGTACTTTTTAAATAAGATTAATTCATGCTATGATTGAATAAAAAATATGATAGAATGCGTCAGAATTTGAAATTGAATGAAGATTGAAAATTTTCTCTCGCTGAACAATGATAATGCACACAATTACCAGTCCTTTTCTTCTTGATTTCTTTTCTTTACACTTCGATGCTAAAATATGAGAATTTTAGCACAAATATAGGGAGATTTGGACTACATTTTGGCTTAATTTGATGCTAACTTATCACGAAAATTCACAACGAAAAAGATACCTGACTGGAAATAGCTATATAAAAGAAACTTGAACTCAATGGATTTGATACAGATCGACGTCCCCCGCTTTGCTCTTTCTAACAATGAAAATTCGAACTTTATAGCTTGAACCGTTGAAAAATGATTCAAAAAATGGTGGTTGGTACTCTAAAAAAACTCGACATTAGTAAATGATAGATACGTCAGTTTGATTTTTCGATAAAGATGATTAATGTATTTATCGATCATTGTCTATTTGTTAAAAATTTTGTTTTTCTGAGTAATTCAATGTTTTAAAACTTCATATCATTAATTTAAAAAGCGCTGACTCCGTATTTTATTTAATTATTATGTTACAATTACCAACTTTTTTTGCAAATTGATTATCTAGATATTATTCTTTATTTTCATTGATCCATAAAAATTTAATTATCGACAATAATGATTGAAATTCTCGTTTCATTTTTCTCTGTAAGTAACTTAATACTAACGCTATCTTTACATAGTCAGTTGTCGATAAATATTCGTCAAGCATAACTTCATTCTAATTGAGATATTAATGGTATCATTATTTGATAAGTATATTTGTTTTTATTACATTCAAAAAAATGAATTTTGACTAATATTAGAATACCAATCAAGAAAAGTTCTATATTTCGCATACTCCTATATTGTAATAAAAATTATACCCTTTGAAAATCATCAATTGATATAGAATAAATTCATGTTAAATATTTTCTTTATAAATAATTACAATATCATAAAGACATCCGTGAGACTATTTATTGAGCATTAATAAACAAAGCAAATGACTGACATAAAGACAGAATACTAAAAAATAAAACAAAAAGTCTCTTTGTTATATGATTTTTGAAGAAATTAATTCGACTGTTGTTGTTGTTGTTGACATAAAAATCGATGAATATGTTGAAATGTTGGTCTTTCATGGTGATTTAATGTTAAACAAGCAAACATTAAATCAATTAATTCTTTTAATTGTATTCTATCAATAAATGTTATATCTAGATCTGTTGATAATGGTGGTGATAAAAGGATTTCTTGATCAGATAAATGTGCAAATGGAAGTATTCGACATGTTGTCATTATTTCATATAATGTTATACCAAAACTATAAACATCAGATTTTATTGAATAACCATTTCCATTATTCTATTAAAAAAAAAGAATTAAAAACAGCATAAAACAAAAAATATGAAATTAACCATTAATATTTCTGGTGACATCCATCGAACAGGTAAATA
>JAJEKB010025238.1:0-17897 GCA_022393335.1 Macrotrachela quadricornifera | reverse complement strand
TTTGGTATTTGATCTTTTTCTCCAAGTAAATATTCAAGTAATTTTTGAGTTATTTGTTGACTACGTGCTTTTCCAACACATGTTATAGCTAAATCAATACCTTTACTTTCATTAACACCTGTGCAACGCATTAAATGTGTTAAAGCCTATATGGATAAATAAATAAATTTTTTTAATAAAGAAAAAAATAAAAATTTTACTCGATCATAATTTTGTGCAAACATAAAAAATTTTCCAGCAAGTAAATGATTATTTTGATTTTGAAAAAACATTGCTGTACTTTCAAGATCATCTGCTGGAATTTCACGACCATCTTTAAGAACTTTTTCTAAATAAGAAAAAAAAATGTTTTTTTTCTTCTGCCATAAAATTCTTTTATTTATTCATTGTATTTTCTTTTTACCAATAACTTGTGCATAGAGTTCCATAAGACCATTTTGTTGTGCCATAGTAAAAGCTTCATTATAACATTTTGATAAAACAAGAAATTGCATGGCAGAACTATAATCATTAATTGATTCAAAAAATCGTGCAACCATTTTAGCACCTTCAATACTTTGAGTTTCACGAACAATTTTAACAGCTTGTTCAGGAGTTTTTAAGTGATTTAATTGGATTCTAAATACAAAAACAAAAACATTTGTGATTAATTTTATATATATAAAACGCGTTTTTTTTAATGTTAAGATACAATTAAAGAAAAATATTCATACCTAATGGCATTTTCCCATTCACCTGCTTTCATATAAGCAGCACATGCTTCTTTATATCTTCCATCACTTTCTCTTGCTTTTGCATACATTGAATGAATTTTTGGCGTATTAATATTTGGTAGAATTTCACCAACTTTGACCCTTAATTAAAAAAAAAATTTTTTTTAAATATAAAAAAAAAGTAGATTTAACAAACTATACCAATTTTTCATTTTAATATAAGCTATAGCTGCACTATCCCAACTTTCAGCTTTTTCAAATAATTCTGCTGCTTCAGGCCATTGTTTTAATGCTTCAAGTAATTTAGCACATTCTTCTTTAATTTCTTTTCCAGGTAATCGTGATGCAATTGTAACACCTCTTTAAATAATAGATAAACGAAAAACAGAAAAATACAAAAATATTTGAAATTTTTTTTTTTTTGTTTTTATACTTTTTTATTTCTCCAACTTTAATATAACATCGTGCAAGACCAATTAAACATTTTTGATCATGATGTAAATCTTTTTCTTTTTTTGTTATACCTTGTTCATAAAATTTAACTGCTGAACTTGAATCTCCACTTAAATAAATGAATAAAAACAATCTATTTTTTTATTTTTCTTTTCTATTTACGTAAATTCAAGTTGTTCAGCATGTGATGCTGATATATAAGGTATTTGTTCAGGATCATAAGCTTTCGCAAGTGTCATTGCTGCTTCAAATTGCATACAATCTCGTCGCATCTGAATATAAGAAATTTTTTTATTAAATAAAATAGAGAACTTTTTTTTACATTCAATGCTTCAAGTGGACAACCACATTTAAGAAAAAGCTCTTGTGCAAGATCATATTCACCAAAAAGAGCAGCAAAATGTGCTGAAACAAGACTTTTATCTTCTACATGCTGTAAAAAGAAAATAAATTTTTTTTTAAATAAAATTATTTTTCATCTTTACTTTGATTTCTTTAAGAGCCATGACCATACCCGGATGACCAATTTCTCGAAAAACTTTAATAGCTAAAAAGTTTTTTTTATTTTTATAAGATTAACATTTATTTATATATATATATGTATTTACCATAATCAATATTTAATGAATAAAGTAATGCTGTAGCAAATTTATTCCATTCACTACTATCATTTAATTGTTTAGCCCAAAACATTGCATCTTCATATCTGTAAAGATTTGAATAGCAAAAAAAGAAATAAAATATTAAAATTTGATTATTTTTTTTAACGATTAATTGAGTACCGTTTCATAAGAATAGCTTTTGATAATCGATCTACAGCATCATCAATTGTATATTCTTGTTCATTTGATTCATGTAAAAATCCATATGTATCTAATTTAGTTTGAACTATTTTTCCACTTGAATCAAGTAAAAGAAGAAGACCAGCATTAAGAAGCAATGGAATTGAACCAAATATTGGTAAACGTGTTGTACCAACAAACATTATTTGAGGACCTCGTAATGAATCACGATAAACAGAATATGTTGTTATAGAATCCGAATCAAAACTAACAAATATCCACTAGAATAAATCAAATAAGAAAAATAAATTCATTGTTTATTTAATTCTCGAAATATTTTAAGGATTTTATATCGAATACAGTCATATAGAATATTCTTATCAGTGTTAAAATTAAATAAGAATGAGTATAAGATGAATATGTTGATAATAATAGCAAGCAGTAATCTGCAGTTTTTATCAATCGAAAAAGAAGATATTATGTAAAAAAAAAGTAAAATATTTTGTTTTTAACATATGATACAGATAGATAGACTTCAGATTTATAGTTCAAAATACAATGTGAATGATTATCTTTGTACATTTTGATGTTGAGTAAATGAAAATACATATTTATTTGCAAAAATAATTGATTTTAAAAAGATTATTACTGAAGAAAAGAAGGTGCTGATGGCATTTGTTTTGATCAGTGAAAACTTCAGATCTCTACAAAATATTTGTCATACATCCATTTAATTAGTTTTTATTTATACGGACAAATTAATTTTTTTACTTTCAATTGAGGTATAAGAAATAATCGTTTATCAATTTAAAAAAAAACGCCGCATAAAGTTTCCATTTCAATGCTTCATTTATTTATTATACTTAGATTTAATAGATCTTCTACTATTATCAATATAGATTTGTTTTGATATTACATTGCAAAAAGAAATCTAATTACATCAAAATCAATAATAACAAAGATTCTAAAAGCGGCTAACATTTTTCAGTTCATCAGTCATCATTCGAAAATATAAAATGATCTCATAAACTTTGGGATTACGAGACGTAGCACAATTAGTCTTGTTTTTATAATGATATATCAAGACAAATACAGATAAACAATAACGCAAGATCTAACAAATTTACCAGCAACAATAAAATGAAGTATTAATAGAGAAATACTAAGTAGTGTTCTTTTTTAAATCGAAAGTATGTAATAACTTTAAATAGTATTTGTAAAGTTTGTTCATTTACATAAAAGTTTGATAATAATATCACTCATTTCTAAAAAAAAGAATTAGTTGGGTTTACTTTAATAAATAGAGGAGTTTCGTTATATTTATTTCTATTATTTCATTCCAAATTTTTAATTCTCTCGACTGGCAAATCTGTACACCTTTCTGAATCTCTAGAATTTTATTCCGTATAAAAAAAATATTTTTAATTATAAAATCTATATCGATATTAAAAATAAAAAAAATACCTCATTTTCTAAACTAGTTTCCCATAGAATAGATCTTGTTCCCGATGGAAGATTTGGTATTTGAATAATATTTGGATGTTCAAAAAACTAAATAAAAATTGGTTTTTTTTTCAATTTTAAAAAAATCTAATCAAATAATAAAAAACAATTTCTTACAACATTATATAAATATCCATCACCTTTTTGATCAATAAATGCAACTGATGTTCCAAAATTTTCTACAAATAATTTTTGTATACTTGTTTTATGTTTATCAAATTTATTAACAATTTGCCATTCTTCAATATGAAAAAAACTTAAAATTCCTTTCTAAATAAAAACAAAATTATAAAAAAAAAAGACAAAAAAAAATATTATATCTCACATCTGTACCATAAGCAAGAAAATCTTTTGTAAGATTATAACAAGTTATTTTTCCATCATTTGTATCAGCTAATGGAAACATAATTGAATGACGTTCTTCACTATGTCGTTCAGATTCTTCAATCTAAAAGAAAATTTCATTTTTTTTTTCTGAATTTTAAAAATATTCAAATTATTATTTAAACCATATGTAATTGAATACGTCCATTCATAAAAGCAGCTGCATATTGAGAATTTATTTGTAATTCTGTTATTGTACTTAAATAATCATGTTCAGAAGCTTTAATAACTTCTAAAATTTAAATCATATGTTTTTTTTTCTTAAAAATTTAAATAAAAAACCTTCAACACTCTGAATTCGATAATATAATGCATGATTATTAAATCCAACAGCAATATAAATATCACTCATAGCTAATACACTTGGTTCAATTTCAGTTGTTAAATGAACATTATCAATCTTAAATATGAAAATAAAAAAAAGAAAATTATTTTTAATTTATAAAATTTTTAACACCTTTGTTTTTGTTTGATGATCATATATTGATACTTCACATAATGATGTCATAAAAGCTATTTTTTGTTGCCATACACTTGCTAACATTGATAATTTTGTTAAATAAACATAAATTCCACCAGAATTTTTTGCAACAGCTAATAATTGTCCATCAACACTCCAACCTAAAAAATAATTTTATAATATATTAAGAAAAACAAAAACAAGACAAACCAATTTCTGATAGATTGTCATTTCCTTCATCAATTGTAATTATTGAATCAATAACATATTGATCAGATAATTCATGAATTTTAATTCCACTATTTCCACATGTTGCTGCTTTATTTAATGTTGTTGATAATGCTATACTTGATAAATAACCTTTATGATCACGAGTTTTATGTAATTCCTAATGATTTTTTTTAAAAATAATAACATACATAAAAAGAAAATAAGAAAAAACAAAAATTTTTTATTTACTTCTCCAATTTCTTTATGATAAGTTGAAATAACAATAAAATATCCTGCACTAAATGCAATCATAATATATCCATCAGCAAACCTAAAACAAAACAAAATTTTTATATATAAATTAATAATTTATTCTTATTACCATTGATAATCAACAATATCTCCATATTTCTCTTGAAAATTTAATGTAAATAATTGACTACCTGTACCTGATGCTGAATTATTATTACTATTTGAATCTCCAACAGTCCATAAACCTAAATGTTTTCTTCCAATAATTGCACTAACCTAAAACAAAAAAATTTATTTTTCTTTTTGAATAATTTTAATTTTAAAAAGAAAAAGATTAACTGTGCTTTCTTCATAAGTTCCTCGTTTTTCTTTTTTCATTTCGGAAAATTTTAAATGTCTTGGTGTTTCATTTGTATCACATCGTTGAAGAACAGAACCATTTGATGACATAACTGATATTCGATTATCTTCAGCACCTATTGCTAATAAATTATCTTTACTCCATGCCATTGTTGTTATTCGACTTGAATGTTGACCAATTAAAGGTAGTTTTCTAGATATTAACAAAAAAATTTAATTCATAAATTAAAACCAAAAAAAAAAGAAAAATTTTGTTTTTATAAATATACTTTGCTGTTGTCTGGTCATAAAGGATAACATTTCCACGAGATGTACCAATTGCAAGTAAGGGAGATGATTTCGACCATGATATAACATTGACATAATCTCTAAAATTCAAATACAAAGTTTATTAAGATCATCAAGAGAATTGATGATATTCATTCAAAAAAATGTTTATATAAGTTTTCATATATTGTCGATCGATGAATATCATTTATTTAGGCTAATAAAGACAGAGAGATAGTAATCTCAAGCTAAAATCAAGCTTTTTTTACATGAAAATGGTGATAAAAAGGTCTTATTGAACCATGAAATGATTCAACAAGAACTTTTTGACATGGTTATTATAGAGAAGTATCCAGACTTTTTAATACATATTATGAATTCATGCAACCAGAAGCAGTACGAAAGCATTCGAAAAAGAGTCACAAAACTTTCTTTTATCATCTATGCATTCTTTTCAAAACAGACAGACTTTCTAATATTCTCCGACCATTTTTCGTACATCAGTAGATAAAAAGATATATTAGAAAAAAATCTTGTTTTTTTTAAATTTTATTCTTTATTCAGTTTTTGATACTACGTTTTTTCCGCATAAAATAACGTTGGAAAAATATGAATACAAAAATTGATGTCACATAAATCATGTATTTGTTTCCAGGTTTTAATAGCACCCACATATTATATATGAATACATGATAAAAATATCTCTCTCAAATTCAAGCTTAAATTAGCCAATGTTTTTCAAAAAAATCTCAAGAATCAACAAAACTTTCCAATGGCCTTCTCTAAACTTCAAACACGTTATTTGATCCTATAAAAATTTGCAAATCCAAAGAAATTCCATTCGAAATTTTTTCAAAACAAGGATCATCACCGCATGTTTTAGACAGCCAAAACGAATTAATCCGTAGCATGAAAACATCATATTCAACTAAAATACTCTATAAATACTTTGGTGGTGTATCAACAGTAGTCGTTTTTTGATTATTTGCATTCCATAAATAAATTAAATTAGATTTCTCTGTTATTGCTGCTAATGTATCTCCATCTTTATCCCATTTCATTTGTAAGCATGGTCTTAAAATAGAAAAAAAAATCGAAATTTAAATTTATTCTTTCTATTATTTTACCCTTTGAGAGGAATTTGGGCAATTTCATCGCCTTGTCGATTACGAATAGTAATAAAATTTAATGAACTAAAAAAAAGAATTTCAATTGATTTATTTAAAAAAAAAACAAAAAGAATTTTTTTACCCAACAGCAGCTATATGTGATCCATGACCATTTTGCCATGCAAATTTCGGTTTATCACCAAGTTCTTCAGAACTAATTGCAAATAAACGCTAAAAAAATTTTATTTTTTGATTTTATTTGATTATAAAATTTATTACTTTAGGTGAAGCAGTCATATTCAATATATATTAATAAAATAAATAAAAAAAAATCCTGTCAACCATTAATGAATCTTATTTGATATCGTTACCAAGCAACGAAATATTTCCCAATGGGAAAAATTATCTAATATATTTTTTTGATTTTATTTTAAATTTTAATATTTTCTTTCTTTTTGTTTTTATATAATTATAAATAAAATATTCTATATAAATATATTTAATAAAAATGAATCATTTATTTTTAAATTCTCATAGATTTATTCAGATACTAGAGGACAAGACATATTGACGTTATCTTACATCATCAAATTTATACTTTATTTTAGATTACATTAATATTTTTTAATACATAAAAAAAGAAAACCACAAAGAAGATCAAAAATCATGCCAGTAGTTCAATCTAGTATTTTGGATAAAATTGCAAATGAAAGCATTCATGTACATAAAATATCTATAAAGATAAATTTTTATTATAAATAAAAATCTATACATATTTTTAGGCTGCAATATGGACATCAATAATGAGCGTTGGTGGAGGTTTAGGTGAAATATGTGTTAATCATGATGCACGTATGCATATTGCTGGTGAACATGCATTACCACAATTAATTGAAGCACATAAACGAGCAAGAATTTTAACAAATTTATTATTAGCTGTAAGTGGTATTTCAGGTGCATTAGTTTATCGACAAACAAAAGATAAATATTGGCTTATTGGTTCAGCTTTAATGCTTGGTAAAAAAAATTTTTTTTTTTATTAGATTAAAAATTTCATTTTTTCTTATTTTTCTTCTTAGCTGGTATTCCATATGGTTTATTACTTGAAGATCCAGTTCCTGATCAATTGAAATTTTTAACACTTGATGCAAAATCTGAAAAAGCTAAAACTTTATTAAAGTCATGGGGTTTTCTTCAAATTGGTAAATTAGCATTAGCTGTTGGTGGTGCTACAGCTTTCTATTGGCTTGCTCGTCGTTAAATCAAATGCAACATTTCGAAGAATTGATTGACTATAGTCTTCTTTTTTTATATCTATTCTTGCGTACTTATTAAATGATTTTCTTTTTTTTTTCTTTTTTTTTGTGATTATGATCTTTATTGTCCTTATTCCCTTTTAGATTTAGACAATGACAGCTGGTATTCTTGATTCACTCAATGATATAAAGTACGAATCTTTAGAAATGATTTTTTCTTTTGAGTTAATTTTAAGATATCAGAATATTTGATACCGAATAATTCTAATACTATCTCATTTTGTTTCTTATTAATAGTTATACTGGTGAAATAAATAATGATAATAAATTAGAGGATGTTCTTAAATCAGATTTAAAATCTGAACAGTTTCTTTTATATGGAAAATTAATTGCTTGGTTAACACAAGAATTAAATGGATTTTATTCAATCGGAGAATATGTTCAAGATGTAAATTGTATGTGGAAAATTTTTAAAATATATTTAAATTTAAATATTAGCTTTTTTTCTTAGCAATTAATGATATATCAAATTTTTTACTTGAACTTGGTGGTTTTCTTCGAGATTACGGTTGTCCTTATCGAAATCTTCTGGATAATGAAAATAGATTAAATGATCGTTTATCACGTTTACAATTATTAGGTTAAATTTGATTTTATTTATATCAAAAAAAAACAAACTAGAAAATTTATTTATTTTTTAGATTTTCTTATAACAGAAATCCAAGCAGCTAAAATGAACAAATGTCTTAAACGAGATGTCATAGCAAATGGAACAGATAATATACCAACTAAAAAGGTAATATATAGAATTTAATTTCGAACAAAAAATTGTTAAATTGAAGAATAAAAATATTGTGTTATATAGAATAATAATCTCATCTTAATTAGAGACATGGAAGATCAAAAATTAAACTTTATCTAGACTGACACAGAAGCGAAAGAGAATATTGTAACATTTCATCTGTGTTTTAGCCCAGTGCTGTCACTTTTGAAAGTCCAAAAAGCAGAAACTATATTTGCAATATAAAGATTGAGTAAAAGAAAATATGAGTATCTCTAATTAGTGGAATCTGACAACAATAAAACTCAATTTTGCAAAATCAACAGAATAATTAAAAAAAAGACTGATGAAATTACCTATTTGTTTTTATTACTCTTTCGTAATGCAATATATATATATCATTTATTGAAACAAAACAAAATCAAATAAATAGCACCATAGATCAATACGTTTCAGACATGCAGAATCTAGATCGAGATCAAAACTGAAAAAATGTTGTTCTCATACATATCTAATTCTGATAGGAGAATTTTTTTTAAATCCTAAAACATATATCAAAAGATGTATAATTTTAACAAAATTTTTTATTATCTTGATCGCTCACAGTTTAACGGCAGACTAAAATCTTGCTAGGAAGAAAATTAAAAATTATCGTTTTATCGAATAAAAAATTTTCTATTAAATAAATCTACAACAAAATCTAGAAGAAAAACATTTTCACTCATTGATTATATTTCATTCATTAGTTTGTTTTTTTTGTTATTTAATTTAGCAATATGAAAGTGATGAAGCACGAGATTTAAAAGCATTACTTGTTGCACTTGGTTTTCCTCGGCCGCCTGATGGTATAACAGCTGGACAAATATGTTCAAAAGTTTATGGTAAAGTTAGTGAGTTATTAAAAACTTTACCACCAAATTATTTGGGTCGATCATTATTACAAACAAATATGTCAGAAAGTCAATGGAATAAAATACATAAAATAAATGAAATTTTATATGAAGAATATAAAACACGACGAGAATTATTACTTAAAAGACTTGATGTTACTATTCAATCATTTAAATGGGCAGATCGATTAAAAGTAAAACAAAAAAAATAAAATTTTTTTAATGATTTATTTTATATATATATATTTTAGGATAAAACTGATGAAATTTCAAATGCTTTTATGAGTAAACGTAAAGCATTAACAGCAGAACCAAATGTTAAAATTGAAGACATTATTGTTGCACGTGACGGTAGAAAATTTGTTAATAAAAAATTATTTTTATTCTTTTTCTTTTTGTTATTAAAGATTTATGTCATATGGAAAAAACATGTGGTACAAAAGAAATAGCAACAACTCGATCAAAACTTCATAAAATTCTTATTCCTAAAGTAAAGAAATAAAAAAAAATATTTATCCTAAATATAGAATGTTATTAATATAACATATTTTTATTAAAACAAAAATTTTATGTCAAAAATTTTTTGTAAATCATAAATAATATCTTTTACATATTTTTGTTTGCTAAATGGAGGAAGATAAGAATGTTTATTGATACATATATATATATAGGTTCCTGATCGTGGTGGACGAACAACAGACTTACAAGCACCACCACCTGAAATGCCATCATATCAACGTGGTGGTTCAGCTGGTGGTGGACGTCGAGGTGGAGGTCCTCATGATCAACGAAATCATTTTAGTAATAGAAATTTTAAAAAAAACAAACTTAATTAATATTATAACATGTAATTTTTATTTCTTTTAGATCCTCGAGGACGTGGTGGCGGCGGTGGTGGTGGTGGTTTTGGTGACAGACCTTATTCCGGTGGTTATCAACAGCAACAACAACAACAACAACAGTATGCAATGATGGATCCATATATGCAGCAACAGTATCCCCAAATGGGTTATCAAGGTCAACAACAAATAGTTAATGAATATGCTAATATGAGTTATGGTGGACGTGGCCGTGGTGGAGGAGGAGGACGAGGTGGACGTGGTAATCGACGACCATATTAAAACGAAAAAAAAAAGGGATATCATCGATCTCGATTTTACTTTTAGCCAAGCTTTTCAATTTGTTATTATATATTTAACTGATGATATTTTTTAAAGGAGAGAACATTCATATATTTCTCTTATTGTTTTATTTGTTCACATAGATATTCTTGTTATTATTATTTGTTTGTTTGTTGTTTTTCTTTTTTTTTTAAGATGGTTAAATTAGAGACGATTAAACCAATAATTCGTTCTCGTTCATCATCATCTAATAGTGATTATGATGATATACATTCAATATCATCATCTGATTCTGATTTATCTCTTATTGAAACATCTGCAACAAATTTATTAAAATCTTCTCAGAAACGTCAAATCCCTACATCTGCTCATATTATTCCTCAGGGTACATTAATTCATGATGTCAATAATAATCCATGGATGATACATCAATGTATAAAAATATCGCATCATAATGAAAGATTTATTTACTTATGTAGTCAAGTTAAAAGATCATTAACAATAAATGATATGAAAATATCTGAACAAAATATTGTTAAAACAAAAATCTCACCATTAATATATTTAACTGATAAATTGAAACAATCAAGACAAACAGTTATTGATAAAGCACGTACTGAGAATGATAAACTTGATTATATTTTTTATGGTACTGTTATTGGAGATACAAATAAAGATATTCAATTAATTCTACCAAATAATGATAAGTAAAAGAAATTTTATTTCAAAAAAAAAAAAATTTTCTTTTTTTCCTCTTATTTAGACAAATAATATCAATAAATGATGAAAATTCTAATAAAATAATTCATGGTATTATTGAATTTTTAAAAGATGATGATACATATGATGAAAATAAAATAAATAAATATTCAATTGAAATGATATTTATACAAGATAAAAAAAAATCAAAAGATTTTATTCAAAATATATCTGAATTATTTCAACAAATACTTAAAAAAGAAATTGAAAAATTAAAAGAACTTCGAAAAAAAAATTTATTATTAAATAATAAAACAAATGAAGATTTTCATAAATTTATAATAACAAAAAAATCAGGTAATACACAATATGATATACAAGAAACATCAAATGATCAAATAGATAATCATTCAATTGAATCATCAACAATAAAATATTTACTTAAATTTGAATTATATCCATCAACAACAACAAAAAATTATACAATTGATAATGAAATATCATTTTATTCACGTTTTGCAACACATGATAAATTAAAATCTTATATAAAACGACATAATTTAATATATATTGCTATACCAGAATATATATCACATGGAATATATAAACATATGAATTTAACATATAAATTTTTAATTATGGAACAATATAGAGAAAATCTTCGTTCACTTATTTATTCATATGATCAATCATTACCTGAACATAATGCATTAAATCTTTTTTTACAAATGTTATATGTTATACAATTTATTCATGAGAAAAATTATGTTCATCAAATAATTAAACCAAAATATCTTATGTTTGCTAATAAACAACCATATTTAATTTTTTTAACACAATTTCGAACTGTACAAAATATACATGATACAAATAATAAATCAAGTATATATATATATATATATATTAATTATATACAATAATTTAACATAAAAAAAAAGATCAGAAATATTTCAGAGAATATGTAAGATAGAAAGATTATATTACTTTTACTTTTTATTACTCTTATTCAATCATTGACAATAAAGTAATAATAAAATCAAAGAACAATATAACATAGATAGTAGAAATAGATCAATTCCACCTCATAAATTCAAACAAAAAAACTATTATCTAAAATTGATCCTAATAATTTATCAAGATCTATATAGAGATAATTTCTATATCAATTATGATTAATATACATACTAATTTTTATTTTCATTCATCTTAGATGAAGTTCCAAATGAAAATCGTACAATAATAAATAATGAAAAACAACAAAATTCTCAAGTTAAAAAAAAAGTTAAACATTCACATCGTACACAATTAGCTGCTATACATAATAAAACATCATCAATTGTTCCATCATCATTATCTGTTATTGATATTCCAAGTCCAATAATTGAAGAAGATAATTTTTTAATAAATTCAAATCAATATTTTCATCCATTTAGTATTTATTCTTCACTTGATATGCATATTAATAATAAACAAACATATCGTGGAAATTTAGAAATGCTTGGTTATAATTTAATTGTTTGGTCTGGTGGACGTTTACCATGGGAGAAAAAAAATTCTAATATTCATTTTAAATTTCAACATGATACAATAATAAATGAAAAAAAATTAGCTAAATCAAATGTTAATGAATTTGTTAAAAAATGTTTTTTTATGAAATTAATATCACCTGTTACATTACGTGCAATTTGTGATTATATGTCAACAATTTATCAATTAAATATTGATGATATGCCTAATTTTGATCAATTACGTGCACCAATTAAAGAAATTGTTAAAGCATTAGGTTTTAAAGTTAGAAGAATTAAATAATTAAATTTTTTTTTTGGTTTTTTATTTAATTTTTTAAATAATTATTTTTTCTTTTTAGGCAAATGCATGTCTTCGTTTATCGAATTCAAAATCTAAAGCAGCTAATACAAATAATAATAGTTCAAATTCTTCTAATCATACACAAATGATTAAAACTAATGGAAATATTGGTAAACATATTAATATTAATGATATACAATCACCAGCAAAAGAACTTGAAGTTGAACAAGATGATCTTGAAGATGAAGAAGAAGAAGATGATGATGAAGATGATGATGATGACGAAGATGATGATGATGATGAAGAAGTTTGTTTTAATTTCTAAAAGAAAAAATTATTTGATATAAAAAAAAATCTTATTTTAGGATCATCCTTGTCCACCAGGTTCAAGTTCATGTGAAGATAATTCAAGTGATGAAGATGATGATATTCCAATGGAACAACAAATTCCATCAATACCCGGTCAATTACCAAATACAAAATGTAAACGATGTGGTGGTGATCATTCACTTGAAGATCAACAATCTCAAACAAGTAGTGATAAACAAAGTAATAATAGTACTGTTCCAAATACAAATACTCTTACGTATCAACAAAAACGGCAACGTTCAATTGCTAAACGACTTCAATTACGTCGTAAAAAGAAAAATTAAATTTTTAATTAAATTAACGATATGTACATATGTCAAAAAAAAAAGAAAATTAACAAGCCAAAACAGAACACATTCAATTTTTATCTTTCATTTAAAAAACAAAACACAAAAAAATTTTTTTTTTATGTACATGTGTGGAATAGGATTCAAACACCGATAACATTTTCTCTTAATTTATTTCTTTGTTAAGTATGTGCATGTGTGTGTGTGTGTGTGAGTGAACAGTTCTTCATTATCTACTTTTTAAGTTATTCCTTTATCAAACGCGATGATTTATTTTCTTTTTCTTGTCGGTCGGTCCGATCTTTTTATTTGTGATAGACCTGTTTTATTCTTTGTCTTTTCTCTTTTTTTTAACTATCTATTCTTTTATTCTAGTTGATGCATGCATACAAAAACAAAAAAGCTATTTCAATAAAAAGAAGATAATAAAAAAAAAGCTCCGACATATATATACTATCAAATGATATTTAACATTTTTTTTTCTGCAATAGTTATTCATCTGTTTGAAATGTGGTAGGTTGATTGTACATCCTAATACTTATTCAGGATCAATTATCGTAAATTTTATTTGAAAAATCGCTATTTTCTATAATACGAGAGAAAATCAGCAAAAAGTATCAATTTAGGCAGTTAAATTGTTAAATTTTAAGAGTCAATGATGCCATAGGATGTGGTTATTTTCAAGTATAGTTAGAAATATTTTAGGTATGGGAGAAGTAAAACCTCGTCTTTTGTTTAAAAAAAAAACGAGTATTCTTTTAAATACGTAATAAAACTTATTCATTTCTGTTTATCCAACTATTTCTATTGTATCATGTTCATAGAATTTGATATTCTTTTGTTGAATATCGGTATTAGAGGGAATTGAGAACATCTTCTTCTCCAAGTTTCTAAATTTTTAAACAATTCAAAAATACAAAAAATATATCTACATGCTGATTTCAAGGTTTTTTTTGGCGGCACGAGTATATTTAACGTCCAATATTACTTTCAAATCAATTAAAATTATGAATGAGTTGTTCAAAAAGATATAGTTTTAGAGAGGAGAATATGTTAGAACGTTATGATTTCATTGATTTCTTCGACGAAAAGATCCGATAGTCTGCAAATAAAATCAGCAGAAACATAGTTTGCATGGCTTATCGAATCTCTATTACTATTACGAATATTTATTTCTGTTAGATTTATTATTATCAGACCATGTACTGATTCTGATTTGATCTCTTTGTTTCGAGAAATTTAAAATAGAAAAGAGAGAAAATTATGGTAGAAAAGGTATTACTAACAAACGAGATCATAAGAGTCGTGAAAGTTAATTCTGGCTGTTGAAATCTTCCAAAAATCTAGCATTTATTTTTATGTCATAATGACGATTCAGACAATTGATTTATACATTTAAATATGTCCGAATAATTGTTAGGAAAAGATATTATTTGATATACTAAATGATAACGAAGTGCTTCTTTCATTTCTAAACAATTAAGAAGAATATACTTTTTGTATGACAATTAAATGTTAATATTAAACTATTTATTACTGTTTCTTTGTAAAAAAAAACAAGTATTTTAGAAGATTTTGAAAAGAAATAAATTTTATAATAATAGTTATAAAAATATTTTTTAACTTATTCAAGTGAAATTTTTTTGTTGTTCAAATGCAGATAAGTCTGATTCTTGAACTTATCAGATATTCTTGTATTCATGAAAAATGCTATAAGAAAACTGTTGATATTTCATTTTTATTTGTATTATTTATTTTCTTCTTCTTTTGTATCTATTCCACTCAACTTATTCATTCTGGCACTCACTATTATCAGTCAAGCTTAATAAAACGATCTCATGGATTAACAACGATATTAATTAATTAAAAGGCAAGTGAAGAAGGATTGAAATTATTACTAGTTCTAACTTAATTTATGTAGCTGGCATTATACCCATTATTACAAATCCGAACATTACCTCTCTGAAGAGAAACAAATAGAAAAGAAGAATTTATATTTAAATTCACTAATTATTTGTTCCAAGCTACTATGTATTTGATTTTACACAAGGCATTCAAAAAGTAATGAGAGTGGCATGATATCTTAAAGAAAGTTTGTCCCAATATAGTCTGATAGAGAAAAGAATGTTTATATAGTGAATATTTTTTTGAATACTTTTGATTGAAGTAAAGTAGAGAGCTGTAATATTCATAGTTGGAAAGAGGAGATGAAGATACATTGAATCGTCTAATATATTTTTTCCTAATGTCTTGTTTGAGGTTTGTTTAATCAAATTTCTAAATATAAAGAAATGGTTTCTTGTTATAGAAGAAACAACAAAATGTGCAGTTTTGTGGACTCTCCACTCACAGTTTAAATACACGTCTGAGAATTAAGAATTCACTGTGAACATCACAATAAGTAAATATATTTTCAAAGAGATCTATTGAAAACGGCAAAAATGCCATATGAAAAAACCTATAATATACGATTTGACGCATTTACATCTTCTGTTTCGAACGATGAAAATCACAGCTCTTTATCTTGCTTCTATAAGAAATCATTAAAAAAAATGCACTATATAAACATTTGTTTATCTAGCATATGGAATAGAAAAATAGATCTTATCAAAATTTTATTATTATTATATTATTTAAAATATAATTGAATAGCATCGAAGTATACGACATTCTTTTTTGTCTATCAGATGCTCATGTCTGATTCAATTCATTTTTTCATTTTATCAAAACCTTCAAATGGATTATTTTCATGTAAATCACAATAAATGAATGTATCACACGTTCAATACTCTAATATTATCAGTCTATCCTTCATGCATGATAATCTAGATCATGATCTATCTGACGACATTATTAAGGTCATCAGAACACAGAACTTGATCATGCAAAATCGGTCTGTTAAAGGATTAATTTAGAAACTGCTCGTTATATGCGTCGTGTATTACTATTTTTATTTATCAATTTATTTTCTTAATTTACATTGTATTTACATACAACTATATTTGTTTTATCAAAAGAAAAAATTTCTCTTTTTTTTATTTTTTATTCTTTGAGAATTAGAATATATTCGTTGTATAATTCAAAATTCTATTGACGAATAAAAAATTTCAAAGTATCCTATTTCTTTCATCTATTATTTCAACATAAAAAAGTCAAATATTTTGTCAATATTTTAGTTGTATATATCTAATAAAATATACTGCAGTAATATAATTATTTTCTATATGCAATGAACAAAAATACAACATTTTTATTTTTATTTATATTTTGTGTTGTTATTCGTAAATGTTTTATGGATTTGACTGGTGTGCATTATTTACATACGATAAATTGTTCATCATCATCATCGTATATACCACACGGTCCTTATTTATTTAGTCATCATTGGCCTTTTACATCGATTACTATTCACTATCAAAGGCATCAAACTTTAGGTGTATGCTATCGAAATGGTTCTCTTTATTTTTTTCTTAATAAAAACAAATTATGTTCTGGAATGTATTCTTATGGAAAAGCAAAACTTTTATGTCGATTTGAAGCTAATGAATATTGTTTCATTAATATGACAACGACTGATGATAGTCAATTAACTTGTCATGGATTAAAAGTTAAATCAATGACATTTGGATTAATTGGACTTTATCTTTTTATTGTTATCATTTATAAAAATCATTTATTCAATTAAAAAGAAAAGAAAAGAAAAGAAATTTATTTCATTAAATTCATCAAATAGTTTTTCTTTGAAATTTTCTAATCCAAATTCTTGATTATATATAAGCCTTTACAAATAAATGGTTTTTTTTTTGTAAATAACCTTGAATTTATATTTCAACTTAATGAAAAATTACTCACAGTATTTTTGCATTTTCAAATAATATATCTTCAATTTATTAATTTTTCTCTTTTGAATAGTTTAAAATATCTTTTATTATCATCTTGACATTGCATTATATCCTTATAATACTTGCGTAATTGATGACGATTGTATTTGTATTATCGTTTTCTTCATGATCATATATTGTCCCTGAAAGATTTCACTTTTCTTGCATTTTTGTGAAAAAAATGTCGTCAATGAACCTTTTTAATATCGGCAAGTTCAATCTATGCATTGAAATTATCTAAGGTTGATTAGTATTACTCTATATTCGACAATATTATTACATCGTTTGTACATCTTTTCGTTTACTTTTTT
>JAJEKB010025237.1:0-17879 GCA_022393335.1 Macrotrachela quadricornifera | reverse complement strand
TTTGGTATTTGATCTTTTTCTCCAAGTAAATATTCAAGTAATTTTTGTGTTAATTGTTGACTACGTGCTTTTCCAACACATGTTATAGCTAAATCAATACCTTTACTTTCATTAACACCTGTACAACGCATTAAATGTGTTAAAGCCTATATAGATAGATAAATAAATAAATTTTTTTAATAAAGAAAAAAATAAAAATTTTACTCGATCATAATTTTGTGCAAACATAAAAAATTTTCCAGCAAGCAAATGATTATTTTGATTTTGAAAAAACATTGCTGTACTTTCAAGATCATCTGATGGAATTTCACGACCATCTTTAAGAACTTTTTCTAAATAAGAAAAAAAAAAATTTTTGTCTTCTGCAATAAAATTCTTTTATTTATTCATTGTATTTTTTTTACCAATAACTTGTGCATAAAGTTCCATAAGACCATTTTGTTGTGCCATAGTAAAAGCTTCATTATAACATTTTGATAAAACAAGAAATTGCATGGCAGAACTATAATCATTAATTGATTCAAAAAATCGTGCAACCATTTTAGCACCTTCAATACTTTGAGTTTCACGAACAATTTTAACAGCTTGTTCAGGAGTTTTTAAGTGATTTAATTGGATTCTAAATATAAAAACAAAAACATTTGTGATTAATTTTATATATATAAAACGTGGTTTTTCATTGTTAAGATACAATTAAAGAAAAATATTCATACCTAATGGCATTTTCCCATTCACCTGCTTTCATATAAGCAGCACATGCTTCTTTATATCTTCCATCACTTTCTCTTGCTTTTGCATACATTGAATGAATTTTTGGCGTATTAATATTTGGTAGAATTTCACCAACTTTGACCCTTAATTAAAAACAAAAATTTTTTTTAAATAAAAAAAAAAGTAGATTTAACAAACTATACCAATTTTTCATTTTAATATAAGCTATAGCTGCACTATCCCAACTTTCAGCTTTTTCAAATAATTCTGCTGCTTCAGGCCATTGTTTTAATGCTTCAAGTAATTTAGCACATTCTTCTTTAATTTCTTTTCCAGGTAATCGTGATGCAATTGTAACACCTCTTTAAATAATAGATAAACGAAAAACAGAAAAATACAAAAATATTTGAAATTTTTTTTTTTTTGTTTTTATACTTTTTTATTTCTCCAACTTTAATATAACATCGTGCAAGACCAATTAAACATTTTTGATCATGATGTAAATCTTTTTCTTTTTTTGTTATACCTTGTTCATAAAATTTAACTGCTGAACTTGAATCTCCACTTAAATAAATGAATAAAAACAATCTATTTTTTTATTTTTCTTTTCTATTTACGTAAATTCAAGTTGTTCAGCATGTGATGCTGATATATAAGGTATTTGTTCAGGATCATAAGCTTTCGCAAGTGTCATTGCTGCTTCAAATTGCATACAATCTCGTCGCATCTGAATATAAGAAATTTTTTTATTAAATAAAATAGAGAACTTTTTTTTACATTCAATGCTTCAAGTGGACAACCACATTTAAGAAAAAGCTCTTGTGCAAGATCATATTCACCAAAAAGAGCAGCAAAATGTGCTGAAACAAGACTTTTATCTTCTACATGCTGTAAAAAGAAAATAAATTTTTTTTTAAATAAAATTATTTTTCATCTTTACTTTGATTTCTTTAAGAGCCATGACCATACCCGGATGACCAATTTCTCGAAAAACTTTAATAGCTAAAAAGTTTTTTTTATTTTTATAAGATTAACATTTATTTATATATATATATGTATTTACCATAATCAATATTTAATGAATAAAGTAATGCTGTAGCAAATTTATTCCATTCACTACTATCATTTAATTGTTTAGCCCAAAACATTGCATCTTCATATCTGTAAAGATTTGAATAGCAAAAAAAGAAATAAAATATTAAAATTTGATTATTTTTTTTAACGATTAATTGAGTACCGTTTCATAAGAATAGCTTTTGATAATCGATCTACAGCATCATCAATTGTATATTCTTGTTCATTTGATTCATGTAAAAATCCATATGTATCTAATTTAGTTTGAACTATTTTTCCACTTGAATCAAGTAAAAGAAGAAGACCAGCATTAAGAAGCAATGGAATTGAACCAAATATTGGTAAACGTGTTGTACCAACAAACATTATTTGAGGACCTCGTAATGAATCACGATAAACAGAATATGTTGTTATAGAATCCGAATCAAAACTAACAAATATCCACTAGAATAAATCAAATAAGAAAAATAAATTCATTGTTTATTTAATTCTCGAAATATTTTAAGGATTTTATATCGAATACAGTCATATAGAATATTCTTATCAGTGTTAAAATTAAATAAGAATGAGTATAAGATGAATATGTTGATAATAATAGCAAGCAGTAATCTGCAGTTTTTATCAATCGAAAAAGAAGATATTATGTAAAAAAAAAGTAAAATATTTTGTTTTTAACATATGATACAGATAGATAGACTTCAGATTTATAGTTCAAAATACAATGTGAATGATTATCTTTGTACATTTTGATGTTGAGTAAATGAAAATACATATTTATTTGCAAAAATAATTGATTTTAAAAAGATTATTACTGAAGAAAAGAAGGTGCTGATGGCATTTGTTTTGATCAGTGAAAACTTCAGATCTCTACAAAATATTTGTCATACATCCATTTAATTAGTTTTTATTTATACGGACAAATTAATTTTTTTACTTTCAATTGAGGTATAAGAAATAATCGTTTATCAATTTAAAAAAAAACGCCGCATAAAGTTTCCATTTCAATGCTTCATTTATTTATTATACTTAGATTTAATAGATCTTCTACTATTATCAATATAGATTTGTTTTGATATTACATTGCAAAAAGAAATCTAATTACATCAAAATCAATAATAACAAAGATTCTAAAAGCGGCTAACATTTTTCAGTTCATCAGTCATCATTCGAAAATATAAAATGATCTCATAAACTTTGGGATTACGAGACGTAGCACAATTAGTCTTGTTTTTATAATGATATATCAAGACAAATACAGATAAACAATAACGCAAGATCTAACAAATTTACCAGCAACAATAAAATGAAGTATTAATAGAGAAATACTAAGTAGTGTTCTTTTTTAAATCGAAAGTATGTAATAACTTTAAATAGTATTTGTAAAGTTTGTTCATTTACATAAAAGTTTGATAATAATATCACTCATTTCTAAAAAAAAGAATTAGTTGGGTTTACTTTAATAAATAGAGGAGTTTCGTTATATTTATTTCTATTATTTCATTCCAAATTTTTAATTCTCTCGACTGGCAAATCTGTACACCTTTCTGAATCTCTAGAATTTTATTCCGTATAAAAAAAATATTTTTAATTATAAAATCTATATCGATATTAAAAATAAAAAAAATACCTCATTTTCTAAACTAGTTTCCCATAGAATAGATCTTGTTCCCGATGGAAGATTTGGTATTTGAATAATATTTGGATGTTCAAAAAACTAAATAAAAATTGGTTTTTTTTTCAATTTTAAAAAAATCTAATCAAATAATAAAAAACAATTTCTTACAACATTATATAAATATCCATCACCTTTTTGATCAATAAATGCAACTGATGTTCCAAAATTTTCTACAAATAATTTTTGTATACTTGTTTTATGTTTATCAAATTTATTAACAATTTGCCATTCTTCAATATGAAAAAAACTTAAAATTCCTTTCTAAATAAAAACAAAATTATAAAAAAAAAAGACAAAAAAAAATATTATATCTCACATCTGTACCATAAGCAAGAAAATCTTTTGTAAGATTATAACAAGTTATTTTTCCATCATTTGTATCAGCTAATGGAAACATAATTGAATGACGTTCTTCACTATGTCGTTCAGATTCTTCAATCTAAAAGAAAATTTCATTTTTTTTTTCTGAATTTTAAAAATATTCAAATTATTATTTAAACCATATGTAATTGAATACGTCCATTCATAAAAGCAGCTGCATATTGAGAATTTATTTGTAATTCTGTTATTGTACTTAAATAATCATGTTCAGAAGCTTTAATAACTTCTAAAATTTAAATCATATGTTTTTTTTTCTTAAAAATTTAAATAAAAAACCTTCAACACTCTGAATTCGATAATATAATGCATGATTATTAAATCCAACAGCAATATAAATATCACTCATAGCTAATACACTTGGTTCAATTTCAGTTGTTAAATGAACATTATCAATCTTAAATATGAAAATAAAAAAAAGAAAATTATTTTTAATTTATAAAATTTTTAACACCTTTGTTTTTGTTTGATGATCATATATTGATACTTCACATAATGATGTCATAAAAGCTATTTTTTGTTGCCATACACTTGCTAACATTGATAATTTTGTTAAATAAACATAAATTCCACCAGAATTTTTTGCAACAGCTAATAATTGTCCATCAACACTCCAACCTAAAAAATAATTTTATAATATATTAAGAAAAACAAAAACAAGACAAACCAATTTCTGATAGATTGTCATTTCCTTCATCAATTGTAATTATTGAATCAATAACATATTGATCAGATAATTCATGAATTTTAATTCCACTATTTCCACATGTTGCTGCTTTATTTAATGTTGTTGATAATGCTATACTTGATAAATAACCTTTATGATCACGAGTTTTATGTAATTCCTAATGATTTTTTTTAAAAATAATAACATACATAAAAAGAAAATAAGAAAAAACAAAAATTTTTTATTTACTTCTCCAATTTCTTTATGATAAGTTGAAATAACAATAAAATATCCTGCACTAAATGCAATCATAATATATCCATCAGCAAACCTAAAACAAAACAAAATTTTTATATATAAATTAATAATTTATTCTTATTACCATTGATAATCAACAATATCTCCATATTTCTCTTGAAAATTTAATGTAAATAATTGACTACCTGTACCTGATGCTGAATTATTATTACTATTTGAATCTCCAACAGTCCATAAACCTAAATGTTTTCTTCCAATAATTGCACTAACCTAAAACAAAAAAATTTATTTTTCTTTTTGAATAATTTTAATTTTAAAAAGAAAAAGATTAACTGTGCTTTCTTCATAAGTTCCTCGTTTTTCTTTTTTCATTTCGGAAAATTTTAAATGTCTTGGTGTTTCATTTGTATCACATCGTTGAAGAACAGAACCATTTGATGACATAACTGATATTCGATTATCTTCAGCACCTATTGCTAATAAATTATCTTTACTCCATGCCATTGTTGTTATTCGACTTGAATGTTGACCAATTAAAGGTAGTTTTCTAGATATTAACAAAAAAATTTAATTCATAAATTAAAACCAAAAAAAAAAGAAAAATTTTGTTTTTATAAATATACTTTGCTGTTGTCTGGTCATAAAGGATAACATTTCCACGAGATGTACCAATTGCAAGTAAGGGAGATGATTTCGACCATGATATAACATTGACATAATCTCTAAAATTCAAATACAAAGTTTATTAAGATCATCAAGAGAATTGATGATATTCATTCAAAAAAATGTTTATATAAGTTTTCATATATTGTCGATCGATGAATATCATTTATTTAGGCTAATAAAGACAGAGAGATAGTAATCTCAAGCTAAAATCAAGCTTTTTTTACATGAAAATGGTGATAAAAAGGTCTTATTGAACCATGAAATGATTCAACAAGAACTTTTTGACATGGTTATTATAGAGAAGTATCCAGACTTTTTAATACATATTATGAATTCATGCAACCAGAAGCAGTACGAAAGCATTCGAAAAAGAGTCACAAAACTTTCTTTTATCATCTATGCATTCTTTTCAAAACAGACAGACTTTCTAATATTCTCCGACCATTTTTCGTACATCAGTAGATAAAAAGATATATTAGAAAAAAATCTTGTTTTTTTTAAATTTTATTCTTTATTCAGTTTTTGATACTACGTTTTTTCCGCATAAAATAACGTTGGAAAAATATGAATACAAAAATTGATGTCACATAAATCATGTATTTGTTTCCAGGTTTTAATAGCACCCACATATTATATATGAATACATGATAAAAATATCTCTCTCAAATTCAAGCTTAAATTAGCCAATGTTTTTCAAAAAAATCTCAAGAATCAACAAAACTTTCCAATGGCCTTCTCTAAACTTCAAACACGTTATTTGATCCTATAAAAATTTGCAAATCCAAAGAAATTCCATTCGAAATTTTTTCAAAACAAGGATCATCACCGCATGTTTTAGACAGCCAAAACGAATTAATCCGTAGCATGAAAACATCATATTCAACTAAAATACTCTATAAATACTTTGGTGGTGTATCAACAGTAGTCGTTTTTTGATTATTTGCATTCCATAAATAAATTAAATTAGATTTCTCTGTTATTGCTGCTAATGTATCTCCATCTTTATCCCATTTCATTTGTAAGCATGGTCTTAAAATAGAAAAAAAAATCGAAATTTAAATTTATTCTTTCTATTATTTTACCCTTTGAGAGGAATTTGGGCAATTTCATCGCCTTGTCGATTACGAATAGTAATAAAATTTAATGAACTAAAAAAAAGAATTTCAATTGATTTATTTAAAAAAAAAACAAAAAGAATTTTTTTACCCAACAGCAGCTATATGTGATCCATGACCATTTTGCCATGCAAATTTCGGTTTATCACCAAGTTCTTCAGAACTAATTGCAAATAAACGCTAAAAAAATTTTATTTTTTGATTTTATTTGATTATAAAATTTATTACTTTAGGTGAAGCAGTCATATTCAATATATATTAATAAAATAAATAAAAAAAAATCCTGTCAACCATTAATGAATCTTATTTGATATCGTTACCAAGCAACGAAATATTTCCCAATGGGAAAAATTATCTAATATATTTTTTTGATTTTATTTTAAATTTTAATATTTTCTTTCTTTTTGTTTTTATATAATTATAAATAAAATATTCTATATAAATATATTTAATAAAAATGAATCATTTATTTTTAAATTCTCATAGATTTATTCAGATACTAGAGGACAAGACATATTGACGTTATCTTACATCATCAAATTTATACTTTATTTTAGATTACATTAATATTTTTTAATACATAAAAAAAGAAAACCACAAAGAAGATCAAAAATCATGCCAGTAGTTCAATCTAGTATTTTGGATAAAATTGCAAATGAAAGCATTCATGTACATAAAATATCTATAAAGATAAATTTTTATTATAAATAAAAATCTATACATATTTTTAGGCTGCAATATGGACATCAATAATGAGCGTTGGTGGAGGTTTAGGTGAAATATGTGTTAATCATGATGCACGTATGCATATTGCTGGTGAACATGCATTACCACAATTAATTGAAGCACATAAACGAGCAAGAATTTTAACAAATTTATTATTAGCTGTAAGTGGTATTTCAGGTGCATTAGTTTATCGACAAACAAAAGATAAATATTGGCTTATTGGTTCAGCTTTAATGCTTGGTAAAAAAAATTTTTTTTTTTATTAGATTAAAAATTTCATTTTTTCTTATTTTTCTTCTTAGCTGGTATTCCATATGGTTTATTACTTGAAGATCCAGTTCCTGATCAATTGAAATTTTTAACACTTGATGCAAAATCTGAAAAAGCTAAAACTTTATTAAAGTCATGGGGTTTTCTTCAAATTGGTAAATTAGCATTAGCTGTTGGTGGTGCTACAGCTTTCTATTGGCTTGCTCGTCGTTAAATCAAATGCAACATTTCGAAGAATTGATTGACTATAGTCTTCTTTTTTTATATCTATTCTTGCGTACTTATTAAATGATTTTCTTTTTTTTTTCTTTTTTTTTGTGATTATGATCTTTATTGTCCTTATTCCCTTTTAGATTTAGACAATGACAGCTGGTATTCTTGATTCACTCAATGATATAAAGTACGAATCTTTAGAAATGATTTTTTCTTTTGAGTTAATTTTAAGATATCAGAATATTTGATACCGAATAATTCTAATACTATCTCATTTTGTTTCTTATTAATAGTTATACTGGTGAAATAAATAATGATAATAAATTAGAGGATGTTCTTAAATCAGATTTAAAATCTGAACAGTTTCTTTTATATGGAAAATTAATTGCTTGGTTAACACAAGAATTAAATGGATTTTATTCAATCGGAGAATATGTTCAAGATGTAAATTGTATGTGGAAAATTTTTAAAATATATTTAAATTTAAATATTAGCTTTTTTTCTTAGCAATTAATGATATATCAAATTTTTTACTTGAACTTGGTGGTTTTCTTCGAGATTACGGTTGTCCTTATCGAAATCTTCTGGATAATGAAAATAGATTAAATGATCGTTTATCACGTTTACAATTATTAGGTTAAATTTGATTTTATTTATATCAAAAAAAAACAAACTAGAAAATTTATTTATTTTTTAGATTTTCTTATAACAGAAATCCAAGCAGCTAAAATGAACAAATGTCTTAAACGAGATGTCATAGCAAATGGAACAGATAATATACCAACTAAAAAGGTAATATATAGAATTTAATTTCGAACAAAAAATTGTTAAATTGAAGAATAAAAATATTGTGTTATATAGAATAATAATCTCATCTTAATTAGAGACATGGAAGATCAAAAATTAAACTTTATCTAGACTGACACAGAAGCGAAAGAGAATATTGTAACATTTCATCTGTGTTTTAGCCCAGTGCTGTCACTTTTGAAAGTCCAAAAAGCAGAAACTATATTTGCAATATAAAGATTGAGTAAAAGAAAATATGAGTATCTCTAATTAGTGGAATCTGACAACAATAAAACTCAATTTTGCAAAATCAACAGAATAATTAAAAAAAAGACTGATGAAATTACCTATTTGTTTTTATTACTCTTTCGTAATGCAATATATATATATCATTTATTGAAACAAAACAAAATCAAATAAATAGCACCATAGATCAATACGTTTCAGACATGCAGAATCTAGATCGAGATCAAAACTGAAAAAATGTTGTTCTCATACATATCTAATTCTGATAGGAGAATTTTTTTTAAATCCTAAAACATATATCAAAAGATGTATAATTTTAACAAAATTTTTTATTATCTTGATCGCTCACAGTTTAACGGCAGACTAAAATCTTGCTAGGAAGAAAATTAAAAATTATCGTTTTATCGAATAAAAAATTTTCTATTAAATAAATCTACAACAAAATCTAGAAGAAAAACATTTTCACTCATTGATTATATTTCATTCATTAGTTTGTTTTTTTTGTTATTTAATTTAGCAATATGAAAGTGATGAAGCACGAGATTTAAAAGCATTACTTGTTGCACTTGGTTTTCCTCGGCCGCCTGATGGTATAACAGCTGGACAAATATGTTCAAAAGTTTATGGTAAAGTTAGTGAGTTATTAAAAACTTTACCACCAAATTATTTGGGTCGATCATTATTACAAACAAATATGTCAGAAAGTCAATGGAATAAAATACATAAAATAAATGAAATTTTATATGAAGAATATAAAACACGACGAGAATTATTACTTAAAAGACTTGATGTTACTATTCAATCATTTAAATGGGCAGATCGATTAAAAGTAAAACAAAAAAAATAAAATTTTTTTAATGATTTATTTTATATATATATATTTTAGGATAAAACTGATGAAATTTCAAATGCTTTTATGAGTAAACGTAAAGCATTAACAGCAGAACCAAATGTTAAAATTGAAGACATTATTGTTGCACGTGACGGTAGAAAATTTGTTAATAAAAAATTATTTTTATTCTTTTTCTTTTTGTTATTAAAGATTTATGTCATATGGAAAAAACATGTGGTACAAAAGAAATAGCAACAACTCGATCAAAACTTCATAAAATTCTTATTCCTAAAGTAAAGAAATAAAAAAAAATATTTATCCTAAATATAGAATGTTATTAATATAACATATTTTTATTAAAACAAAAATTTTATGTCAAAAATTTTTTGTAAATCATAAATAATATCTTTTACATATTTTTGTTTGCTAAATGGAGGAAGATAAGAATGTTTATTGATACATATATATATATAGGTTCCTGATCGTGGTGGACGAACAACAGACTTACAAGCACCACCACCTGAAATGCCATCATATCAACGTGGTGGTTCAGCTGGTGGTGGACGTCGAGGTGGAGGTCCTCATGATCAACGAAATCATTTTAGTAATAGAAATTTTAAAAAAAACAAACTTAATTAATATTATAACATGTAATTTTTATTTCTTTTAGATCCTCGAGGACGTGGTGGCGGCGGTGGTGGTGGTGGTTTTGGTGACAGACCTTATTCCGGTGGTTATCAACAGCAACAACAACAACAACAACAGTATGCAATGATGGATCCATATATGCAGCAACAGTATCCCCAAATGGGTTATCAAGGTCAACAACAAATAGTTAATGAATATGCTAATATGAGTTATGGTGGACGTGGCCGTGGTGGAGGAGGAGGACGAGGTGGACGTGGTAATCGACGACCATATTAAAACGAAAAAAAAAAGGGATATCATCGATCTCGGTTTTACTTTTAGCCAAGCTTTTCAATTTGTTATTATACATTTAACTGATGATAATTTTTAAAGGAGAGAACATTCATATATTTCTCTTATTGATTTATTTGTTCACATAGATATTCTTGTTATTATTATTTGTTTGTTTGTTGTTTTTCTTTTTTTTTTTAAGATGGTTAAATTAGAGACGATTAAACCAATAATTCGTTCTCGTTCATCATCATCTAATAGTGATTATGATGATATACATTCAATATCATCATCTGATTCTGATTTATCTCTTATTGAAACATCTGCAACAAATTTATTAAAATCTTCTCAGAAACGTCAAATCCCTACATCTGCTCATATTATTCCTCAGGGTACATTAATTCATGATGTCAATAATAATCCATGGATGATACATCAATGTATAAAAATATCACATCATAATGAAAGATTTATTTATTTATGTAGTCAAGTTAAAAGATCATTAACAATAAATGATATGAAAATATCTGAACAAAATATTGTTAAAACAAAAATCTCACCATTAATATATTTAACTGATAAATTAAAACAATCAAGACAAACAGTTATTGATAAAGCACGTACTGAGAATGATAAACTTGATTATATTTTTTATGGTACTGTTATTGGAGATACAAATAAAGATATTCAATTAATTCTACCAAATAATGATAAGTAAAAGAAATTTTATTTTAAAATTTCAAAAAAAATATTCTTTTTTTTTTCTCTTATTTAGACAAATAATATCAATAAATGATGAAAATTCTAATAAAATAATTCATGGTATTATTGAATTTTTAAAAGATGATGATACATATGATGAAAATAAAATAAATAAATATTCAATTGAAATGATATTTATACAAGATAAAAAAAAATCAAAAGATTTTATTCAAAATATATCTGATTTATTTCAACAAATACTTAAAAAAGAAATTGAAAAATTAAAAGAACTTCGAAAAAAAAATTTATTATTAAATAATAAAACAAATGAAGATTTTCATAAATTTATAATAACAAAAAAATCAGGTAATACACAATATGATATACAAGAAACATCAAATGATCAAATAGATAATCATTCAATTGAATCATCAACAATAAAATATTTACTTAAATTTGAATTATATCCATCAACAACAACAAAAAATTATACAATTGATAATGAAATATCATTTTATTCACGTTTTGCAACACATGATAAATTAAAATCTTATATAAAACGACATAATTTAATATATATTGCTATACCAGAATATATATCACATGGAATATATAAACATATGAATTTAACATATAAATTTTTAATTATGGAACAATATAGAGAAAATCTTCGTTCACTTATTTATTCATATGATCAATCATTACCTGAACATAATGCATTAAATCTTTTCTTACAAATGTTATACGTCATACAATTTATTCATGAAAAAAATTATGTTCATCAAATAATTAAACCAAAATATCTTATGTTTGCTAATAAACAACCATATTTAATTTTTTTAACACAATTTCGAACTGTACAAAATATACATGATACAAATAATAAATCAAGTATATATATATATATTAATTATATACAATAATTTAACATAAAAAAAAAAAAAGATCAGAAATAGTTCAGAGAATATGTAAGATAGAAAGATTATATTACTTTTACTTTTTATTACTATTATTCAATCATTGACAATAAAGTAATAATAAAATCAAAGAACAATATAACATAGATAGTAGAAATAGATCAACTTCACCTCATAAATTCAAATAAAAAAAACTATTATCTAAGATTAATACTAATAATTTATCAAGATCTATATAGAGATAAATTCTAAATCAATTATAATTAATATACATACTAATTTTTATTTTCATTCATCTTAGATGAAGTTCCAAATGAAAATCGTACAATAATAAATAATGAAAAACAACAAAATTCTCAAGTTAAAAAAAAAGTTAAACATTCACATCGTACACAATTAGCTGCTATACATAATAAAACATCATCAATTGTTCCATCATCATTATCTGTTATTGATATTCCAAGTCCAATAATTGAAGAAGATAATTTTTTAATAAATTCAAATCAATATTATCATCCATTTAGTATTTATTCTTCACTTGATATGCATATTAATAATAAACAAACATATCGTGGAAATTTAGAAATGCTTGGTTATAATTTAATTGTTTGGTCTGGTGGACGTTTACCATGGGAAAAAAAAAATTCTAATATTCATTTAAAATTTCAACATGATACAATAATAAATGAAAAAAAATTAGCTAAATCAAATGTTAATGAATTTGTTAAAAAATGTTTTTTTATGAAATTAATATCACCTGTTACATTACGTGCAATTTGTGATTATATGTCAACAATTTATCAATTAAATATTGATGATATGCCTAATTTTGATCAATTACGTGCACCAATTAAAGAAATTGTTAAAGCATTAGGTTTTAAAGTTAGAAAATTTAAATAATAAAATATTTTTTTTGGTTTTTTTTTAATTTTTAAATAATTATTTTTTCTTTTTAGGCAAATGCATGTCTTCGTTTATCGAATTCAAAATCTAAAGCAGCTAATACAAATAATAATAGTTCAAATTCTTCTAATCATACACAAATGATTAAAACTAATGGAAATATTGGTAAACATATTAATATTAATGATATACAATCACCAGCAAAAGAACTTGAAGTTGAACAAGATGATATTGAAGATGAAGAAGAAGAAGATGATGAAGATGATGATGATGAAGAAGTTTGTTTTAATTTCTAAAAGAAAAAATTATTTGATACAAAAAAAAAAATTATTTTAGGATCATCCTTGTCCACCAGGTTCAAGTTCATGTGAAGATAATTCAAGTGATGAAGATGATGATATTCCAATGGAACAACAAATTCCATCAATACCCGGTCAATTACCAAATACAAAATGTAAACGATGTGGTGGTGATCATTCACTTGAAGATCAACAATCTCAAACAAGTAGTGATAAACAAAGTAATAATAGTACTGTTCCAAATACAAATACTCTTACGTATCAACAAAAACGGCAACGTTCAATTGCTAAACGACTTCAATTACGTCGTAAAAAGAAAAATTAAATTTTTAATTAAATTAACGATATGTACATATTTCAAAAAAAAAAAAAAAGAAAATTAACAAGCCAAAACAGAACACATTCAATTTTTATCTTTCATTTAAAAAACAAAACAAAAAAAATTTTTTTTTATGTACATGTGTGGAATAGGATTCAAACACCGATAACATTTTCTCTTAATTTATTTCTTTGTTAAGTATGTGCATGTGTGTGTGTGTGTGCGTGTGTGAGTGAACAGTTCTTCATTATCTACTTTTTAAGTTATTCCTTTATCAAACGCGATGATTTATTTTCTTTTTCTTGTCGGTCGGTCCGATATTTTTATTTGTGATAGACCTGTTTTATTCTTTGTCTTTTCTCTTTTTTTTAACTATCTATTCTTTTATTCTAGTTGATGCATGCATACAAAAACATAAAAGCTATTTCAATAAAAAGAAGATAATAAAAAGAAAATCCGACATATATATATTGTTGAATTATATTTAACATTTTTTTTTCTGCAATAGTTATTCATCTGTCTGAAATGTGGTAGGTTGATTGTAGTACATCCTAATACTATGTTCAGGACCAATTATCGTAAATTTTATTTGAAAAATCGCTACTTTCTATAATACGAGAGAAAATCAGCAAAAAATGCCAATTTAGGCAATTAAATTGTTAAATTTTAGGAGCAAATGATGCCATAGGATGTGGTTATTTTCAAGTATAGTTTGAAATATTTTAGGTATGGGAGAAGTAAAACCTCGTCTTTTGGTTTAAAAAAAAACGAGTATTCTTTTAAATACGTAATAAAACTTATTCATTCCTATTTATCCAACTATTTCTATTGTATCATATTCATAGAATTTTATATTCTTTTGTTGAATATCAGTATTAGAGGAAGTTGAGAACATCTTCTTCTCCAAATTTCTAAATTTTTAAACAATTCAAAAATACAAAAAATATATCTACATGCTGATTTCAAGGTTTTTTATTGGCGACACAAGTATATTTAACGTCCAATATCAATTTCAAATTAATTAAAATTATGAATGAGTTATTCAAAAAGATATAGTTTGAGAGAGGAGAATATGTTAGAACGTTGTGATTTCATTGATTTCTTCGACGAAAATACCCAATAGTCTGCAAACAAAATCAGCAGAAACATAGTTTGCATGGCGTATTGAACCTCTATTACTATTACGAATATTTATTTCTGTTAGATTTATTATTATTAGATTATGTACTGATTCTGATTTGATCTCTTTGTTTCGAGAAATTTAAAATAAAAAAGAGAGAAAATGATGGTAGAAAAGGTATTACTAACAAACGAGACCATAAGAGTCGTGAAAGCTAATTCTAGCTGTTGAAATCTTCCAAAAATCTAGCATTTATTTTTATGTCATAATGACGATTCAGGCAATTGATTTACACATTTAAATATGTCCAAATAACTGTTAGGAAAAGATATTATATGATATACTAAATGATAACGAAGTGCTTCTTTCATTTCTTAACAATTAAAAAGAATATACTTTTTGTATGCCAATTAAATGTTAATATTAAAATATTTATTATTGTTTCTTTGTAAAAAAAAAAAAGTATTTTAGAAGATTTTGAAAAGAAATGAATTTTTTAACTTATTCAAGTGAAATGTTTTTGTTGTTTAAATGCAGATAAGTCTGATTCTTGAATTTATCAGATATTCTTGTATTCATGAAAAATGCTATAAGAAAACTGTTGATATTTCATTTTTATTTGTATTATTTATTTTCTTCTTCTTTTGCATCTATTCCACTCAACTTATTCATTCTGGCACTCACTATTATCAGTCAAGCTTAAAAAAACGATCTCATGGATTAACAACGATATTAATTAATTAAAAGGCAAGTGAAGACGGATTGAAATCATTATTAGTTCTAACTTAATTTATGTAGCTGGTATAAAACCCATTATTACAAATACGAACATTACCTCTCTGAAAAGAAACAAATAGAAAAGTAGAATTTACATTTAAATTCACTAATTATTTGTTCTAAGTTACTGTATATTTGATTTTATATAGGGCATTCAAAAAGTAATAAGAGTGATATGATATCTTAATGAAAGTTTGTCCCAATATAGACTGATAGAGAAAAGAATGTTTATATAGTGAATATTCTCTTGAATAACTTTTGATAGAAGTAAAGTAGAGAGCTGTAATATTCATAGTTGGAAAGAGGAGATGAAGATACATTGAATCGTCTAATATATTTTTTCCTAATTTGTTGTCTGAGCTTTGTTTAATCAAATTTCTAAACACGAAGAAATGGTTTCTTGTTATAGAAGAAACAACAAAATGTGCAGTTTTGTGGACTCTCCACTCACAGTTTAAATACACGCCTGAGAATTAAGAATTCACTGTGAACATCACAATAAGTAAATGTATGTTCAAAGAGATCTATTGAAAACGGCAAAAATGCTGTATGAAAAAACCTATAATATACGATTTGACGCATTTTCATCTTCTGTTTCGAACGGTGAAAATCACAGCTCTCTATCTTGCTTCTGTAAAAAATCATTCAAAAAAAAAATGCGCTATACAAACATTTGTTTATCTAGCGTATGAAATAGAAAAATAGATCTTATCAAAATTTTATTATTATTATGTTAATTGAAATATAATTGAATAGCATAGAAGTATACGACATTCTTTTTTGTCTATCAGATGCTCATGTCTGATTCAATTCATTTTTTCATTTTATCAAAACCTTCAGATGGATTATTTTCTTGTAAATCGCAATAAATGGATGTATTACACGTTCAATACTCTAATATTATCAGTCTATCCTTCATGCACGATAATCTAGATCATGATCTATCTGACGACATTATTAAGGTCATCAGAACACAGAACTTGATCATGCAAAATTGGTCTGTGAAAAGATTAAGTTAGAAACTGCTCGTTATATGCGTCGTGTATTACTATTTTTATTTATCAATTTATTTTCTTAATCTACATTGTATTTACATACAACTATATTTGTTTCATCAAAAGAAAAAATTTCTCTTTTTTTTATTTTTTATTCTTTGAGAATTAAAATATATTCGTTGTATAATTCAAAACTCTATTGACGAACAAAAAACTTTAAAGTATCCTATTTCTTTCATCTATTATTTCAACATAAAAAAGTCAAATATTTTGTCAATATTTTAGTTGTATATATCTAATAAAATATACTGCAGTAATATAATTATTTTCTATATGCAATGAACAAAAATACAACATTTTTATTTTTATTCATATTTTGTGTTGTTATTCGTAAATGTTTTATGGATTTGACTGGTGTGCATTATTTACATACGATAAATTGTTCATCATCATCATCCTATATACCACGCGGTCCTTATTTATTTAGTCATCATTGGCCTTTTACATCGATTACAATTCATTATCAAAGGCATCAAACTTTAGGTGTATGCTATCGAAATGGTTCTCTTTATTTTTTTCTTAATAATAACAAATTATGTTCTGGAATGTATTCTTATGGAAAAGCAAAACTTTTATGTCGATTTGAAGCTAATGAATATTGTTTCATTAATATGACAACGAGTGATGATACTCGATTAACTTGTCATGGATTAAAAGTTAAATCAATGACATTTGGATTAATTGGACTTTATCTTTTTATTGTTATCATTTATAAAAATCATTTATTCGATTAAAAAGAAAAGAAAAGAAAAGAAAAGAAAAGAAATTTATTTCATTAAATTCACCAAATAGTTTTTCTTTGAAAAATTCTAATCTAAATTCTTGATTATATATAATCCTTTACAAATAAATCGGTTTTTTTTTGTAAATAACCTTGAATTTATATTTCAACTTAATGAAAAATTACTCGTAGTATTTTTGCATTTTTCAAATAATATATCTTCAATTTATTAATTTTTCTCTTTTGAATAGTTTAAAATATCTTTTATTATCATCTTGACATTGCATTGTATCGTTATAATACTTGCGTAATTGATGGCGATTGTATTTGTATTATCGTTTTCTTCATGATCATATATTGTCCCTGAAAGATTTCACTTTTCTTGCACTTTTGTGAAAAAAATGTCGTCAATGAACCTTTTTAATATCGGCAAGTTCAATCTATGCATTGAAATTATCTAAGGTTGATTAGTATTACTCTATATTCGACAATATTATTACATCGTTTGTACATCTTTTCGTTTACTTTTTT